>NQLW01000955.1:93145-114101 GCA_002312845.1 Kalanchoe fedtschenkoi
TATGAGAATCACTCACCTATCAAATCAGACTCGGAGGAATTAATGATCATTACCACATATGTCTGTAATTGATTAAGAAGGAAACAAGATTAAGTAATAAACAATACATATATCATATATGCAATACTTTGGGTTTCAAAATCTAAACCTACTTAAGAATGATATTTATGAAGTTTGAATTATAAGTTTGACCTAAAATTAACTTTGACATGATTTGAACTTATTTTTGAGGTTTTGAAACCAATTCTAAACCTCAAAAATAGCCCAAGAATAGTATTTGTGTCATTTAATCCTAAGTTTGTTATAAAATCAACTCTAACATGATTTAACCTTAATTTTTGAAGTTTTAAACCAAGTTTATTTTCAAAAACTCAAAAATAGCCTAAGAATGGTGTTTGTGAAGTTTAGATTCTAAGTTTTGTGTAAACTCTAACATGATTTGAACTTTAGTTTTGAGGTTATGAACCTAGCTTGATTTAAAACCCTCAAAAAACCTTAAAATCATGTTTGTGAAGTTTAAATCCAAAGTTTGACATAGCTCAAATATTACATGATTCGAACTTCATTTTTGAGGTTTTGAATGAAACTTGATTTCAAAATCTCAAAAATAGCCTAAGAACTATGTTTGTGAGATTTAAATCCTAAAGTTTGGCCTAAAATTAACTCTAACATCATTTGAATTTTATTTTAGTTTCAAAACTTCGAAAATAGCTTGAGAATCATATTTGCGATGTTTAAATTCTTAGTTTGGTCTAAAATAACCTCTAACATCATTTGAACTTATTTTGATATTTTGAACCAAGTCCTGCTTTCAAAAACATCAAAATGTCCTAAGAGTCATTTTTGTGTCATTTTAATCTTAATTTTGTACTAAATGCAAGTACAAAGAAATGACTAAGAAAGTGCTAAATTAATAACTATGCCTGACACCAATTTTTGTATCTTCCAAAATGCCAAAGAAAGTCTATCATCTTCAAACTTACAAAGTCTTAGCAAGTTCAAACCCAAACAAATGTGAACGTAAAAGTCCACGCATAAAAAAACTTTGGCCTACAAACTAAAATTTATCAGCTTAAAATTACCTACTAATCGCTAAACTTAGCGATAATGCACATATAATTAAATTATAAGCATATAAAGGTCAAAAAATACCAATTAGTTCCGCTATCAACATTTAGCTATAACGGGTGAATTAAGAATCTAAAAACAAAAAAATAAATTAAATAATTTGATTTTAGAGGTCCATATGTTACTAAAAAGTTATAGTCTTTACAATGTTACAAAATACCCATTATTCATGTTACTACGATTTAGCTAAAATAGGTGAACTAGATCTTAAAACTAAAATGGGTGAAATACGTTTTAGAGCTGAAAGGAATGAAACTAGAATTTTAAACTAGTCACACAGAGGTAAAATGCTAAGATTAGAATGCTCACTAAGTGCTAAAACTACCAGAAAGCCTTTATATTAAACTTAAAGCTTAAAAGTTAAGTCATATAAAACTACTAAAAGTGCTATTCGTACCTACAAACTAATTTTGTAGCATATAAACTAAACTCGTAGCTTATGAACTAAATCTATAACTTATAAACTTAAAGCCTATAACCTACTTACCAACTTCGTAACTTATAAGATAGCTTATATATGAACTTAAAGTTTATAAACTAAATTTTGTAACTTAAAAACTTAAGAGATTCGTATCACTGACCAACTTTACCTCATCTTTGGGCTCTACAACGACTTTATTCTTCCATTTTCCTGTCTTCATCACTTTGTAGATGTCAGAACGATTTTGTTCCTTTCCCAACGAGATCTTCTGTATTGAAAAATGGTTTTTTCACATGTTAGTTTCTAAGCTAAGATTGATAGACATGAACATAAAATACTCATTGTGCATGATGTTCTAAAATGGATCTAAAAGAATTCCAAACCACTTTGTCTTGATGCATTTGACAATTTTCATAATGTCATTTGGCAACCTTTATATTTGAATTTGGATTGGCTTGTGTTGGATCCTTAGAATTTGAATTAAATTATTTTAAATGAATTTATGTTTTATTTAAAAACTAGTTTTCTACTGTTACAAATACTACCTAGTGAGGATTGATTTTCAAATAATCTGCTCAGAATGAAGATGGTGGCTGGGGATTTCATATTGAGGGCCAAAGCACCATGTTTGGTACAGTTCTAAACTATATATGTATGCGGTTGCTTGGAGAGGGGCCTGAAGGAGGTCAAGACAATGCTGTTTCCAGAGGAAGGAAGTGGATCCTCGACCATGGTGGTGCCACCGCCATTCCATCATGGGGAAAGACTTGGCTTTCGGTATTTATTATATCATCTCCAAAACTCGAAGTTCAAATTGCTATTTTTTCCTACTAATATGTAAAATTTGCATGTGGAATTTATTTATTTGTCTATAGATTATGGGCTTGTGTGATTGGTCTGGATGCAATCCCATGCCCCCAGAGTTTTGGCTTCTTCCTTCCTATCTTCCTATGCATCCAGGTTACCATCTTCTTCTTCTTCTTTTTACAGAGCTGAAGAGTGTTGAATCTTGCCGAGCTAGCAGTGGATGATTTTGCATTCTAACCTATTTCATTATGTCTGAAGCCAAAATGTGGTGCTACTGCCGAATGGTCTACATGCCGATGTCATATTTATATGGTAAAAGATTCACAGCTCATATCACACCACTCATTCTTCAGTTGAGAGAAGAACTTCACACTCAACCATACGACCAAATTAACTGGAAAAAAGTGCGGCATGTGTGCTGTAAGGTAGGTTACATTATACTTTATTTATTTATCAAACTATTAAAGATTTTTGTTCTATAACAATGTTATCGGGTAAACTATATATAAAGGAGGATACGTACTATCCACATCCGATACTTCAAGACTTGATATGGGACACTCTCTATCTTACTACTGAGCCTCTCCTCACCCGCTGGCCGTTGAACAAATTGATCAGGGAAAGAGCTCTGAAGAAGACAATGAAACATATACACTATGAAGATGAGAATAGTAGATACATCGTGATTGGAGCTGTCGAGAAGGTACATATCCATCACCTGTTAGAATTAATATCTAATTCTGATTCATCCACTTATTATTTTATAATCCTAATTAAAGTTTACATATGGTGATGATTAGTGTTGTATTATGGTTGAAATTATTGGTTAAAAATCGCTTTCTCTTATCCTATTAAAGTTAAGAAGTTTAAGGGTCAAATGTTTATTAAGAAAGTTTAAGGTCTATGGTCATTGTAAAAATTAAAGTACTCATATTAAGAGCATGAAGCTCAAGGGTCTATGGAAAAATCAAAGCACTAATGTTATTGTGACCATATTAAGAGAGTGAAGTTTAAGAGTTTATGAGAATTAGAAGAGACAATCTCATGTACTATATATACTCTTTTATGGATCCTATACTACACACTTAAAGGAACACAAAAACACCCATTAGATAAATTCTCCCATATCATCAAGGAGCAAAGCTATAAAGATATATGATCAAAAAGAGAAAATATATAGGATCATTCAAGTTATTGCTATGGATCATAGTAAGTCTCCTATTTTTCTCAATTATGTATCAATTTTCACTATCCATATTTGGTTGATTTAAAATGTTTGTCAGATGATTTCGGATTATCACTTCCGCATTACAATCATACATCAAACAATATTGTATTGATCTAATATTGGTTTTGATAGTTTAATTTTCATGACCATCTTCATTCTAGTGTAAACAACTGTTGAGCATAGTGGTATTATCCCACATCGCCCAGTGGAGGCTCAAGATTGATCCTTACATATAGTTGGGCTCCCCCACTCATTGCCAATTGGTTTTGAGTGTGGATCTGACAAATCTACATGGTATCAGAGCGGATTTTGGCCGCACTCTTAGAACATGCCCGTGACGGTTAACTAGGTCCGCATGAGGTCCCACTTGTCGAGGTTAACAAAGGTCCTCGCAAGTGAGGGGGAGTGTTGAGCATAGTGGTATTATCCCACATCGCCCAGTGGAGGCTCAAGATTGATCCTTATATATAGTTGGGCTCCCCACTCATTGTCAATTAATTTTGAGTATGGATCCTACAAATCTACAACAACCATTGCAACTTATATATTATGAATGGAAACTGTATTTTCTTACAAATAAACTTGTCTTTTCTTACCTAAAAGGTTTTATGCATGCTTGCTTGCTGGGTTGAAGATCCAAATGGAGATTATTTCAAAAAGCATTTAGCTAGAGTTCCAGACTATTTCTGGGTCGCTGAAGATGGAATGAAGATCCAGGTGATCATAAGTGATTATCAAATTAATCATACCAAATAAAAGTATAAAAATATGAGCATTATTAAAATTAAATGATCTCAATGTGTCAGGGTTTTTACACTAATTATTATTAATTCTAAATTGTAGAGTTTTGGTAGTCAGCACTGGGATACAGCCTTTTTTGTCCAAGCGCTACTCGCTAGCGACATGACTGATGAAATCGGGACAACACTAGCAAAAGCCCACGATTGCATTAAGAAATCTCAGGTCTGGTTATGTTGCTCCTTCCTCAGTGCATCTGCCTAGCTATCACTCAATTTTATTAAACCAACTAGTTTGCTCTTGTGGAAATTCAAAGGTGAAGGACAACCCTTCTGGTGACTTCAGGAGCATGTACCGTCATATTTCAAAGGGTTCATGGACATTTTCTGATCAAGATCATGGATGGCAACTTTCAGATTGCACGGCAGAGGGACTAAAGGTAATGTTATTGCTCATTTAATGTAACTGGGACTAAGTCTTTCGGGGCTTTCACTTCATCTAAAAAGTTTTTATTGATGATGCCATGCCAGTGCTGTCTACTTTTCTCATTGATGCAACCTGAGGTTGTGGGTGAGGCCATGCCACCAGAGAGACTGTACGACTCAGTGAATGTTCTCCTCTATTTACAGGTGAAATCCAAGTTTGAAAATAAAAAGTGTGGGAGGTCATTTCAAATATTTAATATTGCAACACATTCTTGTAAGTAATATTCTTGTAATAAAACACTAACTAATGGTATTAATTTTTGGAGAATAGAGCAAGAATGGTGGAATGCCGGGCTGGGAGCCCGCAGGTGAATCCGAGTGGTTGGAGGTAATAATAACTCTCCCAAATGTGTGCTTTAGTTATATATAAGATCAACTTAAAATTATGGTGTGGAATAAATTTCTTTTTATCTCATCTCTTAATAGCTTCTAAACCCGACCGAGTTTTTTGAGAACATTGTAATTGAGCACGAGTACGTCGAGTGCACTAGCTCGGCAGTTCAGGCTTTAGTCCTTTTCAAAAAGCTATACCCCCTACATCGAAGAAAAGAAGTGGAAAGATTTATCACAAACGGTGCAAAATACCTTGAAGATATACAGATGCCTGATGGGTCATGGTAACCACTCATTTATGACTCGTTAGATATTCTTTTCGAGATTCTTGGAACCATTCTTACTTAAGCACTCCAACTAAAATAATGGATTACAGGTATGGGAACTGGGGAGTTTGCTTCACCTATGGTGCATGGTTTGCTCTTGAAGGATTGGCAGCCGCTGGAAAGACATACAACAATTGTGCAGCAGTCCGCAAAGGCGTTGACTTTCTACTAAACATTCAACTTGAAGACGGTGGGTGGGGAGAGAGTTACCAATCATGTCCAGACAAGGTCACTCACTGCACTAATTTACAAAAACTTTCTTGCTTTATTATTTTTTTAGCTAACTTTTTACTTCATGCTGGTTTTTGTAGAAATATGTTCCTCTAGAAGATAATAGATCAAATCTGGTAAATACTTCATGGGCGTTGCTGGGTCTAATTTACGCCGGACAGGTGCACTTTCAATTCTATTCTAGAAACTCATATAATGCTTACAACATATACATGAAGATTTACATTACATGTGCGTGCTGTGCTCTCTGGCTGTTAGGCTGATAGGGATCCAACTCCTCTCCACCGGGCAGCAAAATTACTTATTAACTCGCAGTTGGAAGATGGAGACTTTCCACAACAAGTAACTATATCATCTTATAAAAATTACAATATACTGTACAAAAAGTTTGATGATAGTACCAATTAAGTTGCCAAAAATATTCTGTTAATATTGGTTTCACTAATTGCAGGAAATAGCTGGAGTGTTTAAGATGAACTGCACTTTGCACTTTGCAGCATACAGAAACATATTTCCTATCTGGGCCCTTGCTGTGTATAGAAGATTCTGCAACCCTAATTCAGAGGCTATATCAAAACCGTCTAAATAGCAAATGAGCAGATCATTTTAAGATTATAAGTACACTTGTGCTATTTAAATTCAGTAACTAGCGTGAATTCGAACGCCATATTATTTGCTACAGATGATAACAAGTGTAATTTGTACAAGTCATCTCATCTATCAAATAATTGGGTACATGGACCTTCATCTGTATTTAGTTAATAATTGTTGTCCTTCTGTTGCACCAGCATAGACACAACAAATAATCATGAAACAACAAAATGTTTATACAAAAATTATCCAAATCATCGGATGGCAATTATCCCCACTCGGTCAATGTGTTCAGTTTAGGGGCGTGAATGGGTCTGGTCCAGATTCAGATCCATTTTGAAGGATCCAAACTCATTTCATTTAGGTCCAGACTCAGATCCATACCCAATAATTTAGTAAATTTTGGATTCAAATTCAAACTCGGACCCATGAGATCTAAAATAAATTTTCTAAAACTAAATTATCAAATAAAATACATAAATATCATCTTATGAAAAATATATATTTAAATTCAAATTTATTTTAAAATGAAATTATTTATTTTTTAAAAAAAATTGAATTTTTTTGTTAATTTTTTTACAAATATTTTTTATTTTTTAGAATTTATTTTCTAATTTTTTAAAAATATTTATATATTTATTTTTTATAAAAATTTATTTTATTTCAGATCTGAATAAACTAATTATTAAAAAGAACTGAAAAAGATTCATTATAAAGATCTAAATGGGTAAAAACTAATGGGTACAAATGGATCCAAGACCCGAATGAGGCCAAATGGGTAGACCCAGACCTTAAAAATATGGGTCTGGGCGGATCTGGATATGGGTCTACCCTATCCGATTGACAGCTCTAGTTCAGTTGACGATTCTCATGGTGAAAATCGGAATTGAATTAAAAAAATTTGACGAATAAGTTAAGCGTATGATATTTATCATACCCACCCAATTCAGGTAAGCCACTCAGAAACCGCACATCCCGCAAGTATTGTTATATAAGCAGATCTTATATGTTTTTTATTAAAAAAAAAACATGTTTTATTCAATGAATTAGGTCCGTTATCTTTTTATATTTATGATAAATATTTTATGCTCATGAAAATAATCACATATACATCTACTAATTGGCCTTGAAAATGTGACAGTTCAAACACAATTAGCATTCATCTTTGTCAAATACCGTAGAATGTACCTTACAAAACTCAATTTGTCAATGCACAATACATAATTGTGTTAATTATCCTCCAAATTTCTATTTTTTTCATTCTGAATTCTTAGTGCAGATAAAGAAACAAAACGAGGACAATTTAGATTTACTTATTATCCACATGTATCATTAATTTTGATTAAATTAGTGTCAATTATTTTTGTATATTTTTTATTTTCGGCGGACTATAAAGTATTCATTATTTTTAAACAATAGTTGAATGAAGTTTTTTTATTAAATTTAGAGAAAGAGTAAATTTTAGATACGTTGTCAAACTAATAGATTTTTCTTGGTCTTTAATTATTTGTCTAAGAACTTACTTTAGTTAGAAATCTAAAGTGAGTTGATTTCTTGAGTTTAATTACTTATTAATTTATTACTTCTTTGTATTTACGTCCTAAATTAGGTTTAGTTTAATTAAGTAGGGGGAAACACGAAATGAATCGAATGGTTTAAAATAGCGTAAAAGCCACTTTTAAGATGGAAAGCAGGTTGAAGACTGTCACAACCTAAAAAATGTGGATCGCGATGACGTTTGACTTGTCTTTTGACTTTTAGTCAAATAAGTCTCGATGAAGAAAAGTCAAAGTCAAATGTTCAACATACTGACTAAATAAAATAATATTCAAAATTTAAACTATTCAAAGTCAATAACTCAGGATCCTGCCCAAATACATCGGAGCGACCACTAACAAGATGTTGAAGCAAATAAAAATAACGAAAGTAAAGGACTGCTAACTCCACTGGACAAAACGATTGAACACTGGATGACACCGTACCGAAGAGCTCGTTCGTTGCAACCCAAACACCGTCACTATTGACAGACTACTGATCTGAAAATAGAATTTAAATATTGGGGGTGACTCAAAAGACTCCGTGAGTAAACAACTCGCTATATATTTTTGCGAGCCGAGGGGGAATTCTTTTAATTTAATTAATATCTCATTTATCGCGTACAACTCGTTCATCGTTCGCACTTCTATTGCGTACGTAAGGGGGATCATTTATCATTTTATTGTCATATATATTTTTATATCATATCAAATGACATATGTCACTGCAAATGTGTATGCATGAGCAAGCATGAACTGCAACGTAAGCCCTTTTTGACTAGATAGTCGTCACTGCCGATCCGGATTATTAAATCAATCATATAACAAGCGCCATATTTTTCGCGTAACAAAAGTTGCAGACATGATGCAGCGTGTATGCATGAATGAATACTTAATATAACAATTTCACTTTTCCACATGGGTATATATTATGTACGTATTTTACCCAATATTGTATTACTAATTACATTTTAGTTTTGTACGAAATGAAATACGTAGAAATTATTTAGTCACCTCAACCTAAGCTTGAAATCATATAATCAATTTTTTCTATAATCAATGCGCTCCTACTGGCTTTGTAGCGCGTGGTGCGCGGCTGTGTTTTGTTGGTCGAGCGAGGTTGCCGGGGTTGCTATGACTCTGATTTCTCTCGGCTGGTCCTTTTTGTGTAGGTGCTTCGCAACAGTTTTTGAATAAAAATTATTACCTTTAAAAAATTCATTATATGACTTGACTTTGGTTTCCGATCTGTAATTATTTATAAAAATAATGAAATTATAATTTGTAACGGTTTCCTTGTTCAGAATCAATTAAAATTTTGACGTGATGTCATCCTTTATATCACCACTACATTATTATTATTATATATAAAAAAGGAAAACAAACAAATTAAAATAAAAATAACAAAGAATGCAGCAGAGTGGCTACTGTGGTTGCCTCGTGTGGCTGATACAACTGTACAGAAAGCATGACCATATATTTATCTATTTATTCTTTTTATATATTCAACCTATACTTATTTGCACCTTATATATCAAACTATCAATAAGAGAAAACAATTCATCATCAAAATTATTTTCATGTTAAACCTTAGAATCATATACCCATGTAACCACTAATGTTCGCCATAATGTCTAATAATTGTGGCACATACATCACAGCCAAGTGATGGCTGATGTTAGTCACTCTCATCTACCTTCCTCACAACCCAAGTGATGACTAATCTCACTTCCTCTCGCCCACATACTTGACGACACAACTTCCTTTTTTCTTTTTATTCTTTTTTTCTTTATGTTTATATAAAAGGATGAAATCCTGACCCTAGCGTGATTTCTAATGGGTTTGTTTCTAACTTGGGCCTTTTTTAATGGTTTTTTATACGATGTTACATTTTATCCTCCTTCAAAAGAAATTCATCCTTGAATTTAAATTCATATCCTAGGTCTCAAAAAGATGAGGGTATCGACAGTACATGTCATCTTCTGATTCCCAAATAGCTTCAGCTTAAGAATGGTTTCTCCAGAGTACCTTTACAGAAGCTACTTCTATGTTTCTTACTATTTTTACTTGATGATCAAGGATACCAATAGATTCCTCTTCATAAGATAAGGTATCACTCACTTGAAAATGTACAGCTTCCAAGAGATGGCTCGGATCTGAAAGATACTTATGAATCATAAACACATGGAAAACTTAATGCACGTTTGACAAAGCTAGCGGTAACGCCAATCGATAAGCCACCTTCCTAACTAGTTCCAAAATTTCAAAAGGACCAATAAATCGAGGACTAAGCTTTCCTTTCCTACCAAATCTCATCACACCTTTCATCGGGGATACTTTTAGAAAGACATGATCACCAACTTTGAACTCTAGCTCCCGTCTCTTTGGATCAGCGTAATACTTTTGTCGGTTTTGAAGCTGTGAACAATCTAATCAAGCGAGCATTATCAATGGCATCCTGAACTATGTCAGGACCTAATAATTTACTTTCTCCCATGTCAAACCAACCAATGGGTGACCTACATCGCCTCCCATCAACGTCTCAAAAGGTGCCATTTGAATGCTAGAGTGGTAGCTATTAATATAAGCAAATTCTATCAATGAAGTAAAATGATCCTAGTTACCTTTGAAATCATTCACACTAGCTCTCAAGTCTCAACATGTCTTCTAATGTCTGAATGGTCCTTTCCGACTATCCGTCTGTCTGAGGATGGAATGTTATACTCAAACGTACTTATGTTCTCAAAGAAGTATAAAGTGATCTCAAAATTTTTGGTGTGAAATATGACCATATGTCTAATATAATTGAAACCGGCACCTTATGTAGTCGCATAATATACTCGATGTACATACGATCATGTTGCTCAGACGAATAATTAGCATTTACAGAAATAAAGTGTGCGGTCTTAGTAAATCTGTCCACTATCACCAAAATAGAGTCGAATTCCTTTAGATTTTCTAAGATGAAGAAGGTGGATCACACTTTCAAGAAGCAATGTTGGAATTGCATATTCATATTTGACACTTTGTGTTTTTGTATTTGAAAATTCAATATTTTTTTTTAAACTTTAAGATTGAGATTTGGGTATGGCTTTGTAATGATAAGTAAGCTTGAACTAAGGGATGAAACTAAAGAGGTAGAATGAATGACATGGTATGTGGCTTAACAAAGTTAAAAAAACTTCACAATTTAGTCCATTTTTTAATGTTTTACATTTTAAAAATCAGAGTAGTTCAAATCGTAATAGGAAATCAATTGTATTTATGACCCCTTTTAAAAATTTTCCATATATTTTAAAGATGGTCAAATGGTTACCTGTGGTTAAACCGGAACTTGACAAGTATGAGAATGGTTTTGACTTTCATATACCCTAATTGTTATGGTGGGGGTATGCATGGTTTTGATACCTCTTGCAGCAGGTAGGGAATTGTATTGTCACTAACCACTCCGAACCCGTCCCATTGACATCCATATGTCCAATACCACACACTTTCAGACAGGCATTCAACATTCATACAAGAGAAGAACAATTGAACTTCTCTGCTTTCTTATGCACAACTCGCCTCTTCCTTATTACATTGCCAATAATCTCTCAAAGAATGATTAAGAATTTTACAATTGATGCAATTAAATCGACAACTTTTTGAATCATGATTAGTTTCTTGCAAATTGTACGATACATGAAAGAATTGGAGTAGTCATTACCTCGTTGTGAGTTACCTCCTCTTCCATTAAAACGACCTCATCTACCATATTCTTGTGTCCCTCTCCATCATGATTTTTTTTTGAGATTCCGAATTTCTTTTATCTGATATGTTTACTTTAGATTGAAAAACTTGCTCTACCGACCGACTTAATGATGTCCTATTAATCCTCTTCTCTTGAACTTAAAGCAACTCCATGAATTCAAAATTGAAAGTTTTGATAAATCCTTGGATTTTTCATTGACCAATACACTAGGATCAAATTTTAATAATAAACTCCTTCAAGATCTTCTGATCTATCTTTTTATCTTCAATTATATCTCCATGGCTCCAAATCTACCTTACAATTCAAGAAGCTCATGCAAAGAATTTCTCAATTCATTCGCTATCGATCCTCGATTTTGAGATTATCGAATTTGCTCCAAAGAGTTTGAAGCCTCATGGAGATTACTTTCTCATTTTCTTGAAATTTCTATACCCAAATACTCCAAACATCTATCGCTTTTTTAATTCTAAAAATATGAGTGTAGGTAGACTTATTCAAACTTTGATGAAGTTATTGAAGAGCATTCGCAATCCTCATAACATTCTCGGCACACTCTATTTGTTCATCTTTCGAACTTGAAGTGTTTTTCATCTTTTTTTATGGCTCTGGATAATCCTTCTCTATGACCTCCCATGAGTCTAGAGACACTAAAAATGTTTCCATTTGATTGCTCTAATAAACATAATGCTCTATATGGGCTACGCAAGTGCACCTTCAGCATCTCCTAGTCTAGGTCCCTTGTAATCCCACCTCTCTTGTTTTTCTTATCATGGTCAGGACTTGATTGTAGCTCTTATATTGTACATTCTTTATCAATGCAAAGCACCCCTTTTGCAAAAAAATAAAATAAACATAATGCTCTCCACAAAAATAGGAACTTGATTAGGTGAGTAGGCGAATGTGGTAATGACCGAGGTTACTGCCATTTTATGGACTCCTTCTGAAAATAACGTATCTTGTTGCTCTTGATACCAAATTTGTTGGCGCAAGCAAAAGACAAATGGGGTTTTTGAGGAAGACAAAGTTGCTGCTCTTGCTGGAATTTTTTTTTGTTTTTATATATTTACAAGTATTGAAGTACACTATTATACGTAGTATATGTAACTCTTAGTATACCTAAAATTATAACATAGAGCAAATAAATTATCATTTAAACTATCATGAGATGTCAAATGGCTTTAACCTATGTATTAATCTTCAATCCTTCAACATTCCAATTAACTCTCTTCAAAATATCATAAATTAATTTATGATAATATTCAGATACAATCAGTAGTGTGCACTACCCACAGGCCTTAGATGTTTTTTTTTACATAAGGGGTGCTTTGCATTGATAAAGAATGTACAAAGAAAATGGAATCAAGTCCAGACTATAAAGCTAATTACAAGTGTGACATAGATATGAGGAAGCTAAACTAGAAGGTGTTGAAGATGCACTTGTGAAGCCCATTCGTTGTTGAACCTTGAATAATAAATAACCTCGATAGAGGATAGCCTAATCAGTGATTCCATTTTGATCTTGTTAAGGACCTGCTGCTTGCTAAAACTTTCACCTCTGAATGTATGAGCATTTCTCGCCTTCCAAATATTATAAGTGCAGCTAGCTAAGTAGCAAAATGAGATAATTTTCAACTCTTTAGATGGAAAGACATAAGACTGAGACCATCTAATTAAATCTGGCTAAGAGGTAAAAGAAAAATGATCTAGAAAACAACATAGGAATAAAGCCTCTGAAAACAGGCCCACTAAATGGTTGCATTGAAAAAATAGATGATCTTGAGTTTCTGGCAAAGAGTTGTAAAGTTGACAGGTGCCATCTGAGAACAATCCCCACCTCGAAAGTCTTGTTTTTGTTGGAAATCTATTTTGACATGCTTACCATAGAAGGAAGGCATGTTTAGGATAATTTAACTTGTTCCAAACAAGGCTAATCCACTCTGGCTGGCAGAACTTGGACAGAAAATGTTATAAGCAGCAGCAGCAGAAAAAGGCTGTCTAGGGAGTTTTGAGGAGGCTGAGTTGAAATCTAGCATAAAGAGCAACCTCTCTTAATCTGAGTAAGTGTTTCACAGGCAAAGGAGTTGCAGATTTGACTAGCAATGACCACCAATCTCTGTCCTTCACATATTAAGTATGTATCCACTTAATCCACTCTTACTCTTTGAGCTAAGTAAGGTCTCAGATTAGAGACAGATAAATAGAAGTGTGGATATATTCAGCTTTTTTGATATTTAAACTCCCAACTTAATAGGAAGGCAAAGATCAGACCATTTGATAGGAGATTTGGAAAATCCTTGCCAAAGAAATTACCTTCTACATATGGTGTCAATGCTTCTAAGAATATTTTTTAAGATGCCAAAAATTCTATACCAGTAAACTTGCATAGAATTTAAAACAGACCTCAACAAAATAACGCTGCCGACATAAGAGAGCAAATTGCTAGACCATGATGTAATCTTAGATTTCGTAGCATCCAAAGGAATGACACAATCCTTAGATTTAATACTTTTTCAATCCAAAAAGATACACAAATATTTAACTGATAATAAGCCTCTTGAGAAACCAATTTGGTTAGCTAAATTAACTGTCATAGTAGAAGAAATGACAACAAAGAATATTTAATATGCACATTTATATTTCTGGTGGTACCCCATATTTTACTTAATACATCTTGCTATTAGCATCTGGTAGAAGAGTCATATCAGTAATTAATGAATTAGAGCAGTGCACCATTTTGATGAAATGCTAATTATTTACTGCTAGACCCAACAGATTTGATATTTTGAAACGATTAGCACCAATAGAGGTGTCTTTTGTATTTCAATCTTCAATATGTTAATATGAGTTTTGAGCCACTTGACCGCAGTATGATATATAGTAACTCATACTCTCTCTGTCATCTTTTACATGTCACTTAACTGAATTTTTTTGTCCACTTTTACTTGTCACTTAACAATTTTCAATGCGTATTTAATGTCAACAACTACCTTAAAATGTCAAACATTAATCACTTCATTATCATATTCAATAAAAAATACATTCCCCACAAGTAATCATCTACCAATTTTACTTTTTGCATGAATTTTTTTATAAAAACATTAACCACTCATTCATTAAATTTGTTCAACCGCTAGCATTAACTTCACCTTAATTTACTTAAATTAACCTTAAACGACATGTAATAAAGGACAGATGAGTATATTATTAAGCGTCATGTCTGCATCAACCGTATACATAAACTTCAGTAAATTAATGAGAAGTCATTATGAAGACAAAATTTTTCAATACTGAACATTTTCTTTCGTTCACTACCATTTCTACACACGCTCTTATTATTATTAATTTTTATTAATCCTCCACTATTTTTACATGTTTGTTGCCGGAAACCACGAACATAACATATGCCTTCCTCTTGTTCCGTCATCAGCCTACATGAATTTGAGCTCCTTCTCACGTATCATTCACTATATCACCAATGTTGTTTTCTAAAATAACATATAAAGCTGAATGTTACATTGTGCATAACTGCATATTATAATGACATTTTGAACTCTATATGTTATTTGAAATGCAGTGTTCCGATCCGACAAAGGTTGTTTGGAAATTTCTGAAAACAACGTGTATTGTCTATACTTATACATGTCGTTTAAGGTTAATTTGAGTAGATTAAGGTGAAGTTAATGTTAGCGGTTGAACAAATTTAATAAATAGGTGGTTAATATTTTTAAGAAAAACCTTGTGCAAAAAATAAAATTGGTAGATTATTAGTCGTGAAAATGAATTTTTTATTGATTATGATAAAGAAGTGATTACTATTTCACATTTTAAGATAGTTATTGATATTAATTACGTATTAAAAATTATTAAGTGATCAATAAAAGTGTGCAAAAAAATTCAATTAAAAAAATATAAAAAAAACAGAGAAAGTATATATTAGGAATAATGTATCTTAAAGTCTGGTTTGGTAAGAGTTTTTATTAGTATTAATTGACACTGTATCAATCAGTAGACCTATCAACATTTATTTGTGTCGCACATTTTTATTAGTATTAGTTGACATTGATTCAATCAATAGACCTATCAACATTTATTTGTGTCGCACACTTTATTACGTCCACACCTCCTCAACTAAATGACAGCAACATTTATCATAAACACAGAAAGGAGAGGTCTTCGTCATTGTCCTATAAACTACAGTAACCAACTACTTCCTTTGTCCTCTTTTATATGTCACTTAATCGATTTTTTTTGTCCATTTTTATTTGTCACTTACTCCCTCTGTCCTCTTTTACATGTCATTTAAATGAATTTTTTTGTCCCCTTTTACTTGTCACTTAACAATTTTCAATGCATATTTAATGTCAACAACTATCTTAAAATGTCAAACATTAAACACTGTGTTATCATATTCAATAAAAAATACATTCCCCACCAATAATCATCTACCAATTTTACTTTTTGCACGAATTTTTTTATAAAAACATTAACCACTCATTCATTAAATTTGTTCAACTGCTAGCATTAACTATACGTTAATCTATTCAAATTAACCTTAAACGACATGTAATAGAGGACGGAGGGAGTAGCAATTATGTCAATAAATATTTTAAAACACCAAACATTAATTACATCTTCATCATAATCAATAAAAAATTCATTACTCACCACTAATAATCTACTAGCTTTACTTTTTGCACGAATTTTTTTAAAACAAAAACATCAAAACCAATTCATTAAATTTGTTCAATCGCTAGCATTAAGTTCACCTTAATTTACTCAAAATAACCTTATGACATGTATTAAAGGATGGAGGGAGTATTTCTGTAAAATGTGTGAATCATTTCTTCCAAGCTGTAACTACGCGCTGCTCATTAGTTCAGGAGTAACTATAAAAGTGAGCTGCGAGTGTGAGAGAAGTATTCTCTCTGTCCTTTTTACATGTCACTTAATCGAATTTTTTTGTCCACTTTTACTTGTCACTTACCAATTTTCAATACGTACTTAATATCAACAACTACCTTAAAATGTCAAACATTAATCACTTCATTATCATAATTAATAAAGAATATATTCCTCACCAATAATCATCTATCAATTTTACATTTTGCACGAACTTTTTCAAAAAAATGTTAACCACCTACCTATTAAATTTGTTCAACCGCTAGCATTAATTTCATCTTAATCTACTCAAATTAACCGTAAACGACATGTATTAAAGGACGGAGGAAGTATGTTTTTAATTGTCGAACATCATTAGTGTAACATAATCACAAAGCACGTGCCATTAACATCATCCTCATGGAGCACTACTGTGGTTCAGTGTACTAGTCTTATTCAGTATGATCTTTTTCCCTGCATGCCTTTCCGATTGCATTTCCCTTCTAACAGACGCATGAAAAATAATAGGTTGTGTTTGGTTTAGGAAAATTTAGTGGGAAGAAAAATTTGGTGAAAAATAAGAAGAAAAATTTATGGGAAAATTAGATGGAAAATTTGTTTAAAATAAAAAATGTTTTAGCATTTTTCCACCATTTTTCACACCTAACCAAATAAGAAAAAATATGATAGATTCCATAGAGAAATCCACTTTCCTCCCAAAAAAAAATTTCATAAGATTTTTCCCAAACCAAACACACTCATAGGAAACACAAATTATCATTCTTTTAATTATTGTCTCTGCCTTCTCACTTCAAATTACTTTCTTAAACATCTAATTACATACAATAAAATAAGTCTAACCATAATAAACCTCATGTTATTTAAAATTATTTACATACTGTAAATAAAAAAATTGAAAGTTCACCTCGATGACGAATTTGGGACGGAGAGAACAAACAAAACTCAAAACTACTAAAAAAAAGTTATCAAAAATAAAAATTCCATCAGTCATAAATTCTAAATAAAAATGTGTCATAAATTATCGTCTAATTCCACAGACCATCTTAATCACAGGCTTAGTCTTCCCTGCGTTAAAGGTTTCCATGTATGTGAAAACGAAAAAAAAAAAGCAAAGACAGGCAACTTAAATATGTACGGACTGTACAATCAACGTCAACAAATCAAGCAACCAATGTAATAATAATGCTAAGCTATTTTTATAAATGGAAAAAAAATCAGTGAAGTAGAAGTGATAAGAGAAAAAAAATAGTTGGCAATGGAAAAATGTACACCAAATATACAATAGTAATCTGAAAATTTGAGAATTAATATAATTATGAAAAATAAATCATCTGAATATATGCAAATATGTGATTTGTTTGAGATGTTATTAGTAGATGAAATCATTGTAAATAAGTTAATCGGTGTCACCATAAAAATCTAAACCCGATAACATAATCGTAAATAAGTGGAACAGGGTTAACATCAAAATCTAAAAAAAGTAACCATAAAATGTAAAAAGTGGTTACGTTTTCACATTCAGATGTATATAGATTATCTTACGATTGTGTTTGGTTTAGGAAATATTTTAGCATTTTACTACCATTTTTCATCTCTAACTAAATAAAAGAAAATAGGATGGATTTAATGGGGAATCCACTTTCTCCAAATTTTCTTCCACCAAATTTTTTCTAAGCCAAACACACCCTAAATGGAAAAAAATATTTTTTTAAAAGGTTAATTAATGATCCGACAGAAATATCAATTTAGCAATAAACATTCATTAATTTCTTTAAAATTTTCTTAAACTTTGACACGAGAGATGGTGGCCAAGTGATAAAATAATCCATCCTTCATCCATAAACTATTGGTTGCCCACACTAGTCTTAATGGTGAAAAATTGTGAAAATCAACTTTTTCGTTCCCTACAACATTCTTCTCTTTTCACAGTTTATTTTCATTTCAAAGAAAAGCTTGCCACTGGATGAGATAGATGAGTACTCTTCGTTGGAAGGCAGATCTATGGGAGTTTTAGCCTCCACGACATTAGCTAACACTTAAGACAAATTTCTACAATTGTACGTCGCCATAAATTTGAACCCTACTCTACTCTCATCTCTCCACTGGCGGTATGCACATTTAAAGCATGCAACTATGCACAACTCAAGCCAGACTGTGATTAGTTAAATAGTGATGGAATCCAGAACTCTCCTGCAGTTTTGATAGATGCATGGAGGAATAGATTTTCAGATATTCAAATACTAATGCTGTGGTTGATTTATAGAAAGTCACGTGGGAAGCAAAACAATTTTCCTCATAGATTTTATTAATTTTTTTTGTTTATTTATTGATGGAAAATTATGAGAAAACATTCAACCACTCATTGTTTAAATCAAATTTTTTTCTATTTTTTCTTCTATCTACTTTTTCTCAACAAAACAAAAAATGTCCTAAGACTTTGGTTTAGATAAAATAAGGACGAAAAACAAGAGGAAATGTGAATTCTCAATAAATTTCATCTCATTTTTCTTTAATTAGTTAAAAAATTATGGGGAGTTAAAACATTGTTTATTTTGCTAAACTTTTCATTCACATTTTTCATTTAATTCTCCTTCCCTTTTACTTTCTCACAATTTTTTTCTAAACAAACTAAGTTTTTTTATAGTGATCAAGGGCTGCACACCCCCTATAACCATCAGACTCACTGTTGCCAAGTCACTCACATCTCTAAAATATTCATTTGCATGTGGTATTTATCACTAATCGAATCTAGAATTTTGGCATTGTTATTAGATAACGCTCGAAACTACTATTAATTCTGAAATGAAATAATATGCTACCGGCAATATATTAATTTATGAAAAGAAATTAAATGCTACAGACAATATATTTATTATGAAAAGAAGGGATATGAAATATGTTGTTGAACAAAATTATGTTGGTGGACGAAATTTATACACATAATGGCGGATCCACTTTGCCGCCCCCGAATCCCACCTAAAATTCTTCTGACTAGGGTAAAAAAAAATTATATATATAAAAAATAAATTTATATGTATAATTGCAATGAAATTTTTAATTTTGCCCCCACCCCCCAAATTCAATTCAAATTTTTGATTATGTAATTTTGTCCCCTAAAAAAAAATTTTCTGGCTCCGCCACTGCACATAACGAGTGCAAATTGCAAATCCGAAATGAATGTGTCGGTGAAGGGTAGAATATGCAGTTGATCGGAAGGATATGGTGGATCTCACTCCTCATCTTTTTATATGTGGACTCTTTTTGTCGGGATATAAAATTGTTTTACGCATATTTGAGAAAATTTGAGAGAAAAAAATTTGAAGAAAAATGAAAAGGATTCATTATTTGATTTAGAGAAAGTTAGGAGATAGAAAAATGAAATAGAAAATTTTAACTAAACAGGGTGTTTAAGCATTTTTCCATGATTTTTCCACTCAAATCAAATAACGGAAAATTGGATGGATTCCATACTTTCTCTCAAAATTTTCTTTACTCTTTATTCTCCCTAAACCAAACACACCATATAAGTTAAATTAATAAATTAAAAATATTAATTATAATTATTCAAAAAAAAATTAATATGTACATATTTAATACATTTTTAATTTTTATGTAAAATCAAATGTATTGTTACTGATGTAGGATGATGTTTTATAAATTATAATACTAAAATCATTAATGTTTGATTTTTTAAGTAGTTCTAGACAGTGACAGATCTAGGAATTTTAATCCGGGGGTGCGGAAAAAAAGTTCATCATCTAGTTACTAAGTGACCATTCTGCCGGTTGCGAACACACGAATTTGACTTGATTGGATACAAGAGTTTGAGTTTTGAGTTTAACGCCGCAGCCGTTCAATTTTCATTTATTTTGATGGATCATGAGTTATATTTAGTTAGAGAAATTTTGGTTTGAATTCTGGGGGTACAAAACTAAATCTTAGATTAAATTAGATATAACAAAATTATATATATATTTTCTTTTCTTAGTATATGTAGAAATATTTTACACATATAGTAAGTATCCCCTCTCTCATTTTTTTTAATTATCATTTAGAAATTTAAATGCATATTTAATATCTCTAGTTTAGGTATAGAATAAAGAGGAATGTAAAATAAAAGAGAAAACAAAATTTACATATAAATCTCATTAAAAATTCAACATACATTTACATAGGTCAGTGCAGCGGGATAGAATGAGTGTTGATTAGTTGAGTATTAATAATTAATAGGACATTTTTGTTGACATTACCTGATCTGAATCCTAATTAATATATGATGGAACTTTAGTACTGTATTTATTAGGCCAACCACCTCATCTGATAATTAACTACATGCCACAAGTAGTACAGTATTTCTAGAAACAGAAAGAAGGAGAGGTCTTTATGGTCGGATACCTACACTTCACTGGCGGAGCAGCTACAGCTGGGTCAGGGGGGTCACAAGATCCCCCACTGGATTTCTTATCATCAGTATTAAATTGAG
>NQLW01000955.1:115298-133498 GCA_002312845.1 Kalanchoe fedtschenkoi
TTTCCGGAGCTTTTGAAGACGTGCCATTGTTAATATACATATTTAATTGTGGACAGGTTATGTGTCTATACATCACTGGACATCTTAACGCCATATTCACGGAACAACATCGAAGTGAAACTCTTCGTTACATATATTATCATCAGGTACTAAAAAATCTTACTATTGTTATGGATCTTAACTATTGTATTTTGAGTAAAAACACAAATGTTGGAAAAAATATATCACAAGATCTTTATATATATATATATATATATATATATATATATATATATATAAGTAATCAATTGAGAATCCCATATACACGTAACATATGAGAACCACTGACCTATCGAATCAGAATTCGTTGTTTGTTTATACTCTATAAAGATAGTTTGGTCTTTAATTTGGCAGCTAAATAGAAGCTATCATGTGTCTTACTACACACACTAACGAACCATTCTCTAGCTGCCAAATATATCACTCATTCCTCATTACACCTCCACTTGCACCCTTTATCTTATTACACAAATCCATGAATTCTAAATTGATTTTGATATTTTTTAAAAATCAAATTTCATAATTATTTGTACAAAATATAATGTTTACTTCAAGATTATTTTGGATATATATTTTTAGAAAAAGTGCCAAAATTCATAGTTTAAAATTTAAAGTTCAAATGATAAAATGTTAAGTTCAAATTTTAAAGTTTAGCAGATTGAATTTTAACACATTGAATTTAGTGTTTTTTTTTACAAAAAAAATCCAAATGGATCTTGAATTAAACCTTATATTTTTTATAATTAATTATGAAATTTGATTTTAAAAAATATAAATATAGAGAGAGAAAATGTAGTGACATGTAGTAGGAGTGTAAAGGGACACATGACTGATGACATGAGATTAATGAAAAAATGCAATCTTTGCTGGATCATTATTCTATCATCTATCATAAAATTATGACATGTGTCAACTTCACCTTCTCACTATCATTTTTCCCAATTAATCATATTCGTCTAATTACTTGATTTGGTTCAACTCTCTCATGAAAAATTATTCTCCATTCAACCTTCACCTCTCTCTCTATAAAATATATATGTGGATTAAATTAAAATAAACTTGGCAAAGCTAAGCATACGATAACAACACAAAAAGTAGCCATCAGCTCCAGACTAGACCACATAATGACTGCACAAACCAACAATAAATGATAGATAATAATAATAGCACAACAAAAAATCACTTTTTATTTAGCCAAATTTCGCTCATCGGAAGAGCTCCTCTGATACGCCCAATTTTCGACTATATTATCCAGATGAATTTCGGTCATTTTGGAGTCACTTATAGGAGTCTTAAAAGTTCCCATGTTCCTATCAGTTAGAGGCCATTTTCCGGCCACCTCACAATTCCGGCAAGTTTCCGGTAGAGTTTTTTTCCGCATGGTTTGAGTTTTTTTAGTTTCTGATCATATTATGGTCAATTTTTTTATATTTTTTTAAATTTTTGATAAGTATCAAATAAATATAAATAAATACAATCCGATTTCCTGTAAAAATCAATAATGAACACTAGCAACATTTCAAAAAATATTACAAAACATAAATATTTAAAAGATATCAAATTCAAAACATAAATCAAACCCTATTTTCCACAATTGCGTCATCTATGCACTCGAAGGGCGTATCTGGGCGGCTGGTCTCCCGATTGTTGGGTCCCTCAAGTAGCAGTCTTATGAGCCGGTTCACCTGTTGGCTCTGCTAGCAGACTCGTAAAGCTGCAATCTTCGCCATGGATGAGTAGGCCTGCTTCTGGTCGCGCTCCCTTTGGCTCTGGTCGGCTTGGTCTTCTACCACTACCAGAATGAAAATGTTCTGCGGAGTAGGATTTTCGAACTGGTATGGTCCGAAAATTTATTTCAGACTTCTATCGTACAGTAAGAGGATTTGCACTAGATATGATGTTAAAAAAAAAACCATAACCCTAAGTGAAATGGACCCTTTTCAGACATATTTCCAACCATTGGTGGTACATATTTTCGGGTCATTAGGGGAGTTAGAGTGGATGCCAGTTTGAGGGACTTTTTTTGGAGTGATTGCAGATTTTTGTAAGATATGTTTCGTACTATCTTCTCACTAATTCGGATTGAACAGATTGTAAAACACAATCCAAAACTGAAAAGTCTAACCAGCTAACCCTGTCGTCAAACGCCCTCCGCCCCCATCTACTCTTCTTCTCCTACTTTCTCCCATTCAAATTGAGCAGCAGTCCCCTTTCGCTGATTGTGATTGATGTGAATCCTCCATCCGACGCTAGCTTCTTTTATTTGGTGAAAGTCTCTTCAGTCTTGATTCTAGCTTGAGCAGCGGGTGAAGGAAGACTCCCATGGAGTGAGTCGAAAATGGGAGAATAGTATTCGAGTGTGTGTTGCAGACTCTTGTGTCCAAGCCTAGAAAGTTGGTTGCAGCTTCATGTTCTGCCAGGACGACTCTAGGTTTCGTGCTCTGAATAAGACCTAGAAGGTCTCTGAGTGCTCCTCCATTGCCATCGTTAATAGTATGACTGGTTTATGGAAAATAAGGACGGAAGGAAAATAAGACTAGAAAGTGAATTTTCCATAAAATTTATTTTATTTTCATTTGTTTTGTGTAAAATTCATTAGAGAGTGTGTTCAGCCACTCTTTCTTTTGTTATCATTTTCCATCTAATTATTTTTAAACCAAAAAAAAATTTTCCTCTTAATTTTTCACTTAAATATTTCTTGAACCAAAAGCCTCCACAATCTTACATCTCCTAGAGTTCTAGCCTGCCCGGGTAGAACTCAAAAGGCAAATTAATTGCACCAGCAAACCCAGTTAATCTATGGTCCGCTTCATTCCGCTCACGCTTCTGCCATGAGTTTATGTATTTAGTTTATTTTAGGGTTTGTCTAAATTATTTATAAGTAATTATATATATATATATATATTTAATTTTATTATATTTTCAAATAATTTGTCCAGAATGAAGATGGTGGCTGGGGGTTTCATATTGAGGGCCAAAGCACCATGTTTGGTACAGTTCTAAACTATATATGTATGCGGTTGCTTGGAGAGGGGCCTGAAGGAGGTCAAGACAATGCTGTTTCCAGAGGAAGGAAGTGGATCCTCGACCATGGTGGTGCCACCGCCATTCCATCATGGGGAAAGACTTGGCTTTCGGTATTTATTATATCATCTCCAAAACTCGAAGTTCAAATTGCTATTTTTTCCTACTAATATGTAAAATTTGCATGTGGAATTTATTTATTTGTCTATAGATTATGGGCCTGTGTGATTGGTCTGGATGCAATCCCATGCCCCCAGAGTTTTGGCTTCTTCCTTCCTATCTTCCTATGCATCCAGGTTACCATCTTCTGCTTCTTCTTCTTTTTACAGAGCTGAAGTATGTTGAGTCTTGCCGAGCTGGCAGTTGATGATTTTGCATTCTAACCTATTTCATTATGTCTGAAGGCAAAATGTGGTGCTACTGCCGAATGGTCTACATGCCGATGTCATATTTATATGGTAAAAGATTCACAGCTCGTATCACACCACTCATTCTTCAGTTGAGAGAAGAAATTCACATTCAACCATACGACCAAATCGACTGGAAAAAAGTGCGACATGTGTGCTGTAAGGTAGCTTATATTACACCTAATTTATTTATCAAACTATTAAGGTGTGTTTGGTTTAAAGAAAATTTGGTGGAAAAAAAATTTGGTAGTTTGGATTCCCCATGAAATCCATCTTATTTTTTCTTGTTTGGTTAGGGGTGAAAAATGGTGGGAAATATTAAATAATTCTTTATTTTAAACAAATCTTCCTTCCTACTTTCCATCTAATTTTTCTATAAAATTTTCTTCTCATTTTTTCACAAATTTTTCTTTTTATTTTCCATCAAATTTTATTTTCCACCAAAATTTCCCTCCAAACACAGCCTTAGGGTGTGTATGGTTGAGAAAAAATTTGGTGAAAGGAAAATTTGGAGGAAAGTGAATTCCCCTCATGAAATCCATCTTATTTTCCCTTGTTTGGTTAGGAGTGCAAAATGATGAGAAAATTCTAAAATATTCTTTATTTTAAATAATTTTTTTTGTAGTTTTCATCTAATTTTCATACGTACTTTCTTTCTCATTTTATCACAAATATTCTTTCTTCTTTTCCACCAATTTTTTTCTAAACCAAACACAATCTTAGGGTGTGTTTGGTTTAGGAAAAATTTGATGAAAAAAAAATTGGTAGAAAGTATTTTCTGCCATGAAATTCATTTTATTTTCCTTGTTTGGTTACAGGTGAAAAATGATGGAAAAATACGAAAACATTCTTTATTTCAAATAATTTTTTCTTCCTATTTTCCATCTACTTTTCCTACAAACTTTTCTTCTCATTTTCCTCTTTCTTATTTTTCCCAACAAATTTTAATTTCCTTCAAATTTTCCCTAAACCAAACACAGCTTTAAAAGACTTTCGTTCTTTAACAATGTTATTTGGTAAACTATATATACAGGAGGATTTATACTATCCACATCCACTACTTCAAGACTTGTTATGGGACACTCTCTATCTTACTACTGAGCCTCTCCTTACCCGCTGGCCATTAAACAAATTGATCAGGCAAAGAGCTCTGCAGAAGACAATGAAACATATACACTATGAAGATGAGAATAGTAGATACATCACGATCGGGACTGTCGAGAAGGTACCCATCCATCATCTTCTAGTATAAATAACCATTGCAACAAATATATTATGAATGGAAATTATATTTTGTTTGTGTACATTTCCTTGCAAATAAACTTATTATCTTTTATTGCCTAAAAGGTTTTGTGCATGCTTGCTTGCTGGGTTGAAGATCCAAATGGAGATTATTTCAAAAAGCATTTAGCTAGAGTTCCAGACTATTTCTGGGTCGCTGAAGATGGAATGAAGATCCAGGTGATCATAAGTGATTATCAAATTAAACATACCAAATAAAAGTATAAAAATATGAACATTATTCAAAATTAAATGATCTCAATGTGCCAGGGTTTTTACACTAATTATGATTAATTCTAAGTTGTAGAGTTTCGGTAGTCAGCACTGGGATACAGTCTTTTCTGCTCAAGCGCTACTCGCTAGTGACATGGCTGATGAAATCGGGACAACACTAGCAAAAGCCCACTATTGCATTAAGGAATCTCAGGTCTGGTTATGTTGCTTCTTCCTCAGTGCATCTACCTAGCTATCACTCAATTTTGTTAAACAATTTAATTTGCTCTTGTGGAAATTCAAAGGTGAAGGACAACCCTTCTGGTGACTTCAGGAGCATGTACCGTCATATTTCAAAGGGTTCATGGACATTTTCTGATCAAGATCATGGATGGCAACTTTCAGATTGCACGGCAGAGGGACTAAAGGTAATGTTATTGCTCATTTAATGTAAACGGAACTAAGCCTTTCTGGGCTTTCACTTTATCTAAAAAGTTTTTATTGATGATGCCATGCCAGTGCTGTCTACTTTTCTCATTGATGCAACCTGAGGTTGTGGGTGAGGCCATGCCACCCGAGAGACTGTACGACTCAGTGAATATTCTCCTCTATTTACAGGTGAAATTAAATCCAAGTTCGAAAATAAAAAGTGTGGGAGGTCATTTCGAATATTTAATATTGCATCACATTCTTGTACGTAATATTCTCGTAATAAAACACTAACTAAAGGTATTAATTTTGGGGAATAGAGCAAGAATGGTGGAATGCCGGGCTGGGAGCCCGCGGGTGCATCCGAGTGGTTGGAGGTAATAATAACTCTCCCAAATGTTCAACTAGCTAACAGTGCGCTTTGGTTATATATATATACGATCAACTTAAAATTATGGTGTGGAATAAATTTTTTTTATCTCATCTCTTAATAGCTTCTAAACCCGACCGAGTTTTTTGAGAACATTGTAATTGAGCATGAGTACGTCGAGTGCACTAGCTCGGCAGTTCAGGCTTTAGTCCTTTTCAAAAAGCTACACCCCGGACATCGAAGAAAGGAAGTAGAAAGATTTATCACAAATGGTGCAAAATACATTGAAGATATACAGATGCCTGATGGGTCATGGTAACCACTCATTTATGACTTTTTAGATATTCTTTTCGAGATTCTTGGAACCATGTTTAGTTAAGCACTCCAGCTAAAACAATGGAGTACAGGTATGGGAATTGGGGAGTTTGCTTCACCTATGGTGCATGGTTTGCTCTTGGAGGATTGACAGCTGCTGGAAAGACATATAACAATTGTGCAGCAGTCCGCAAAGGCGTTGACTTCCTACTAAACATTCAACTTGAAGACGGTGGGTGGGGAGAGAGTTACCAATCATGTCCAGACAAGGTAAGGCACTGCACTAATTTACAAAAACTTTCTTGCTTCATTATTTTTTTAAGCTGACTTTTTACTTCATGCTGGTTTTTGTAGAAATATGTTCCTCTAGAAGATAATAGATCAAATCTGGTTCATACTTCATGGGCGTTAATGGGTCTAATTTGCTCCGGACAGGTGCACTATCAATTCTATTCTATAAATATTTTTCCCCATTTCATGCTTAATACTTACAACTTATATAGACATGAAGATTAACATTACATGTGCATGCTGTGCTCTCTTGCTGTTAGGCTGATAGGGATCCAAATCCTCTTCACCGCGCAGCAAAGTTACTTATTAACTCGCAGCTGGAAGATGGAGACTTTCCTCAACAAGTAATTATATCATCTTATAAACATAACAATATATATAACGTACAAAAAGTTGCCAAAAATATTCTGTTAATATTGGTTTCACTAATTGCAGGAAATAACTGGAGTGTTTAAAATGAACTGCATGTTGCACTTTGCAGCATACAGAAGCATATTCCCTGTCTGGGCCCTTGCTGAGTATAAAAGATTCTGCAACCTTAATTCAGAGGCTATATCAAAACCCTCTAAATAGCAAATCAGCAGATCATTTTTAAGATTATAATTATTACACTTGTGCTATTTAAATTCAGCAACTAGCGTGAAACTTTGAACACCATATTATTTGCTACCGATGATAACAAGTGTGTAATTTGTACAAGGCATCTCATCTATCAAATAATTGGGTACATGGACCTTCATCTGTATTTAGTTAATAATTGTAGTTCTTCTGTTGCACCAGCATAAACACAACAAATAATCATGAAACAAAGAAAATGTTTATACAAAATATCCTATCATCCATAGGGATGGCAATTATCCCCACCTGTAATAACCCAGTTCAAGATTCTCATAATTAAAATCGTAACCGAATCAGAAATTTTGACAAATTAATTAAGGGTATGATATTCGTTATACCCGCTCAATTCGGGTTAGCCACCCTAAAACCGCACCGCCCGCATGTATTGTTATATAGGCAGTTCGTATAAGTAACTATATCCAACTATTTACTTAAGAATAATGTGATTTATTCAACGAGTTTGTCCCTTACCTTTTTATGTTAAATTTTTTATGCTCACAAAGTATCACATTTCATTACATTCTATCAATCGGTCTTTAAAATGTGATGATTGAAACACAATTATCATCCATATTTGTCAGTTACCATAGAATGCACCTCAAAACTCAATTTGGCAATCCTTTACAATGAATAATATAGCATTGTATTAAGTATCCTCTCTAATTTTCTATTATTTTTATATCTTCAATTCTTAGTGTAAAATAAAAGAAAATTCTAGGACGGTTTAGATTTACTTATTATATCCATATGCAACATCAATTTTGATGGGTTTAGTATCAATCTCTTTTGTATGATTTTTTTTATTTTCTGCATACTGCAATGTTTTAATTAGTTTCAAACAATAGTTGAATGATTTTTTTATTAAATTTAATGAAAGAGTAAATTTTAGATACACTGTCATACTCATATATTTTTCTTGGTTTTTAATCATTTGTTTAACAACTTATCTTAGTGGAAGACCCAAAGTGAGTTGATCTCTTGAGTTTAATTATTTATTAGTTTATTACCTTTTTGTATTTGTGTCCTAAATTAGGTTTGGGTTAACTAAATCGGAGGGAAAGAAGAAATGAATCGAATGGTTGAAAATAGCATAAAAGCCACTTTTAAGATGGCAGACAAATGGAAGACACTTAGGTGGATGATCCTGAGGAGAAGGCTCCCTTAGCAACCGACCTTGTGGAGACGATTTTCACTTCTGATGAAACTGTATACGTATTTAGGCAGACGTTCTTCATTGTCGGTAATCCTATTTGTATTTTTTATGATTATAACGTGCAAACGTAAAATGAAGACAAATAGAGTAATATTTTTCCAGGTAACTAAGTTCAAATGATAATTAACCGACAGTGGTCAAATTTTTTTTGAATGATGACTAACCATTAATCCCTTAATATATGGTGCCGACAAGAGATTCGTAAAATGTACCAATCATGCAAGAAAATCGACCGAATGAGGGAAGAGCTTTTTGATTAATAGGCTTGTAAAGCGGAAGGAAGTGGCTATCACTTTCAATAAGTCATGTTGAATTTATAGATTCATATTCAAATTTTGAGTTTATGAATTTTAAATTTTAATTTTTTTATGGAATTTTAATATTGAAATATTTGGGTGTGGTTTCGTAAGAATGACTTAGCTTGGACCATGACTGATGACACTAATGAAATAGAGTTAATGGCGTGATATTCGTTAAAGAATCTTCACATTTTAGTCCATATTTTTATTTTTTTACAATTTTAATATTTTAATATTTTATTATTCATTTATATTTTAATATTGGTTTAATGGTTATCTATGGTTAAACCAAATCCAATGGAGATAGGGATCTTTTTTATTTTCACATACCCGTGACTAAGTTGTGGATATAATTTTGATATGTTTTGAGATGGATAAGGTATATGATAATGTCACTAACCATTCCGAGCATGCTCTGTTGCCATCCCGAATCATCCACGCCCAAGGAAATATTCTTAACCCTATGATTTTATTAAGAAGATAAATATTACAAATACATTCCTCAATTTTTATAGAATTCAGTAAGCTAGACTACACATGCCCTAAATTATAATACTTTTATCTTCCTTAAATGTTTGAATTTATAGGTGTTGATCATTTTTTTTTAATTTTTTATTTTGTTTAAAGTTTTTTATTAAATATAAATTACAACGCATACACCCGACCATAAATGAATTTGAAATTCTGAGTGTAGGGATTGCCATAATTCACCCTCACCCTCTTTACCACCAGGCCACACCCTTAATGACGATTGATCATTTTTATGTAAAATATAAATATTATATTAATGAGTGTCAATATATTCATATCGAATTATACTTTCATAAGTATTTTTGCACCATAATTTTATACCATTTGTATTTTAAATAATTTTTTAAAAGTTAATCCATCTATAAACTTATGTGACATAAATTCGGACAGAGAACAAATATCTACTTTACATTAGTCTACTTTAAAAAATTATGAAATCAATAAAGGTCCAACTCCACATTGATCTTCATTTGATAATAGGCTCATATCCAAAGATGACAACAATATCTGACTCTTTGAGCGCACACAAATGCGTCTCTCATAAATCATAATTTACTCAATTTGAGACAATTTTATAAATTTTAAAACGTCTGATATGTACTAGTTCGTAGCACAACTCCTCCTAGTATGATGCAAACTCTACTCACAAATACATAAAAGAACTTTTTGTCCGATTTTTCATTATTTTTGAATTTATTTTGATTATTTTAAAAACTACCGAAAAGCAAAATGGTTGACGCCAATAGGGGTGAGCACCGGTCCAAAACCGGACCGGACCGGACCGGAATCGGAATCAAGAAAAGGTAAGGACCGAAGACCGGACCGGATTTGAATCGGTCTGGACCGGACCGGACCGGAAAATTTCGGGTTTGGACCGGAATCATAAAAATTAATTAAATTTTAATAAAAATGTGAATTAAAAGTAATTTTATTTATGTATTAAATAAGATATATTTCAGTATTTTAATAAAAATAATTTTTTTATTGAAAAATTACCAAACCGGTCCATTCCGGTCCGGACTGGAATTTTCTGGGTTTGGACCGGACCGGAACCGGAACCGGAATCCCAAAAATGGATGGACCGAAGACCGGACCAGAATCCTTCGGTCCGGTCCGGTTCGATCCATTCCGGTCCGGTTCCGAGTCATTTTCCGGTCCGGACCGGATTTTGCTCACCCCTAGACGCCAACCCTTCATTGACTAAAAGATAGATGTAAAAGGTTACCAGCTAACCCTTGGGTGACATTACTAGATAAATCTATAAGAATCCTAAGAGATTTCTAGATTCATTTTCATTACCAAAGTAAATGAAATTACCAAAGGATTTTAAAACTAGTAACTAACCTTTACTCAACTGTCTAATGGGTAAAAAATTCATTGTTAACTTTTAGTCGGTAAATTATTCATCCGCCAAGTTATTGTTAACATTTTTAGCCGGTAATTACTGTTAACAATAATGATTTACTTACCAGTGAAACGTGGTCCGAATTGAGTGTTTGACATTACTGGCTAAAATGTGGTTAGAGTTTATTTTAGCCGGTATTATCGACTACATTACTTGCTAAACAACTTTGACTAGTATTATCGACCATAATATCGTTAGGCATTTTGCTCACAGTTTTGAGCATCACTTTGTAGTTGTACGTGAGCTCCTTGTATCGACCATCTATGTGTTATTCATCTTGTAGATCCACATGAGCCTTTTTATATTGCCATGGACCAAACTATTTGGTCCTTAATATGTCTTATTATCAAAATCATTGAGTGATTATATCATATTATTGAAATTGTATAATAAATTATGGATGATTAATTTTTCTTCAAGGTAAAATTAGAGTTTGCATGCAACTTCGGTGAAATGAAACTCTTAGAATATTTCTATTAGTTGAACAAAATCCCTTTCACATTGCTTTTATTTTCCATTGTGACTTTCATTCAAACCGAATCAATCGTTTAAATTATTTAAATAAATATTAACTAGATTATCAGTTCCTCATCTGCTTCATTGGGTATGACTCGGTCTTACCAAACTCATTTAAATGCAACTAATTCTGAAAACTTTACATTGACATATGTATATGGTCAAAATATATATACAAGTGAAATTGGCTCGGTTATCGGGGAGCAACCGTTTAATTATCTAGAACTTTTAGCTTAGTTTTTATTTTCTTTAATCCTAAAATTATTATTTTTTATTTTTATTTTATTTTCACTATTCCTTTTTGTCTCACTTTTTTCTTGTAATCTTTTTAGGTGATTGAATGCTCAGGAGCCAAGACGGTGAACACATAAAAAGAAGCTATCACATAAATAGATGACTTAAAAACCAGTTTGTGACACTATCCCTATTTACGAAAGACATGGAAGAGCCCTAGCCATCTCTCAATTATTACTTTAAGCCAATGTCAGATGGTTACAAGTCATCTATGGCAGCTTTGAAAATTATCAAGGCTACTTGGGAGTTCAAACCTACCTTACTCTCATTATTGACTGGAGGCACAGAAAACGTAGAACCAAGTACACACATAAAAATCTATGGAGATATCTCATACATTCAGTGAGGGGATATACCAAGTGACGCACTCTATCTTCACTTATTCTCATTTACTTTACAAGATAGCCAAAAGATTGTTTGAGGACGCAGCCGAACAAGACTTTTGACACGTGGAAGAACTTATTAAATGCATTTCTTCAACAGTATTATCCTCCTCATGGGTCGACAATAGAAAAAAATTTTAAATTTCAAGCAACTCAATAGAGAATATCTGTACAAGGCCTGAGAGAGATACAAGGAGCTACAAATGGGTTCCCTTAACATTTTCTGAAGTATACCTTAATAAACATATTTTATGGAGGAGTAAATTTTCAGACAAAGCAGAATATGGACCATACAAGTCCAATAAGTGCAACAAAACAAGGTTTTGGTATCATTTGATTAACGGATGTAGTTTGGTTCCATTTGTGTGGAAAAAATCAACTCAACTAATTACCGCAACAAAGAAGAGATGAGTAATTTTCAAATGACTGTAACACATGTCTAACTCGTCAAATCGGAAAGGAAACTATACAGTATGACAATCGATAGCTACTACTATTACTGACGTCGGGCATCAATGACATTCTTTCATTTCCTTTTCTAGACATTTCACATAAAGAGAAAATCCTAAGGCTGTGTTTGGTTTGAGTAAAGTTAGAGGGAAAGGAAAATTTGAAGGAAAATGAATTCTTCATAAAATCCGTCTAATTTTTTCTTTGTTTGGTTTGGAATGGAAAATTTTATATAATGTACTAAAACATTCTTTAAATTAAATAAATTTTACTTCAATTTTTCCACTGATCTTTCCATTTAGTTTTCCATCCCCAATTTTTCCTAGACCAAGTAAAGGATTTCTTCTCATTTTCCTTCAAATTTTCCTTTCTCTCAAATTTTTCCTAAACCAAACACACCCTAAAAATCTAATTCTCAATTATCCAGAAACCTTAATCCTAAATTTTTTTTAAAAAAAAAAGAGAGGAAAGAGATCCTCATTCATCTTCACTCTAACACAAGCACCAACAAACTCTGAACTGTCTTGTTATATACTCCCTCTGTCCTCTTTTACATGTCACTTAACCGAATTTTTTTGTCCACTTTTACTTGTCACTTAACAATTTTCAATGCGTATTTAATGTCCACAACTACCTTAAAATGTCAAACATTAATCATTTCATTATCATATTCAATAAAAAAATACATTTTCCACCAGTAATCACCTACTAATTTTACTTTTTGCACGGATTTTTTTATAAAAACATTAACCACTCATTCATTAAATTTGTTCAACCACTAGCATTAACTTCACCTTAATCTACTCAAATTAACCTTAAATGACATGCAATAGAGGACGGAAGGAGTAGTTGAGAAAATGGCCAATAATTGAGTATCAACCGAACTTCCCAACGACCCTATCAGAAGCTTCTAATACGTAAATCTAAACTCTAAGGCTGTGTTTTGTTTAGGAAAAATTATAGGGAAAGAAAAATTTGATGGAAAGTGAAATTCATCATGAATTTCATCTTATTTTCCTTTATTTGGTTTAGAATGGAAAATTTGAAAGAAAGTTTCAAAACACATTTTAATTTGCTTTAATTTTCCTCTTAACTTTTCACATTATTTTCTTACCCTCATATTTTCCATCTAAATCAAACATTGAATTTTTTCAATTTTCCTCCGCATTTTCCTTTCCACTAGATTTTCCCTAAACCAAACACAGCCTAATTAAGCAACCAAACACAACGAGCTCATGTCATACCAACAATTTTTCGAACATGTTATGGGCAAAGTTGAGATGCGAATGAGAAAGCTCAAACAAACCTTTCTGCTGCTTTTCTTTGAACAATCTGAACCACAAGCAAAGTTAAGACACAACGAAGCAGAAATTTCAACTGAATTACATCATTTTCTGAGGCTCCGGAAATCAAAATCCGGCGGCGTGACATTGGGTCGGAAGAACGAAACAAAAAATCTCGAAGAAGAGGATGAGGGTAGAATCGTAATTTTGTGCGGAATGGCAGCAAAGTTTCGTATCTCTTTTTCGCATTCTGTATTGAACTGTTATCGGAATCCAATAAAAATGTCGAAGACGAAGAAGCAGCTGCTGTCGTCAGCTCCGTGGCGGGGAGGAGGAGAGGAAGACTTCGCCGACGGAAAGCTGAAGGTGACCAACCAGCCAGGTGGTGAGCCCACCATGTACGTTCCTGGTAAAAAGACCAAAAACGCCCTTGCTCGTAGTGATGATGCGTCGCCTCCTGAAATTGATCCTGAACTCCGTTACAGTTTCCAAAGAAATTATCAGGTACTTCTCCACTACTTTACTCACCCTGTCTGTTGGTGGGTGATAAGAAACTATTTTTGTTTTGATGGGTGTTGAGTTGAGACGACTGTCAGATACAGATTTCGGCCATGTCTGTCTGTCTTTTTGGTGTCTATTATCATTGTTGTTGTTCTTGAAATGATGATGTCAGCTACAATCGTCTGCTCTTTGAGATAGAAAGCTGCTAAGCATATTGCATCATTCAACAGTACTAGAGATTTTTGAATGCATCTAATTACACTTGCAGCATATTGTGCACAAGCCTTCCTTATTTTCTCAGGGTTCCTTTCATGTGACTCTTTTCTGTGTCTCACTGTTGATCTATACCAGCTGTCTCCTGGCTTTTAATTTTGTACAATGAAAGAAAATACTTTGCAACTCCGAAATTCTACTTTTGGGGTACCATGCTTTTGGATTCACTGAAGTCCTCGCATAATAAGTGATGGTGTGTGCTTACTTCCGCTATTTATTTCTGCAGTAGTTTAATGACTTAATTCTCTCTTGCATGCCTTCAGTTTATCCAGCGTGTCTTTAGCATTGACACCATCGTCAAGCCTCTGCCTCCTGCTATGGCGTACAATGTCTCTCGCAATTTGAGTTTCTTTACGCGCATTTTCACACAATTCTTTGGTAAGTCCGCCTGGGTGGTCTTTTTATTTGTTTTTATTTACGCCCTTTTATTTTCATCTTCTGGGTGAGAAGTTAGTAAAAAGCACATTTACGGTTTTCCTTTCCTGAATAATTGAAGCTATGCTTTTCATGAGGACTTTCCACATACTGATTTCAGAATTCAGAGATGGGATGGTCCAATAAATTGGTAGGATGTTTGTCAGCATCTAGCTGATGTTCAATATTGCTCTCAGTGTTTTGCTTTAACTGCTTTGAGAACAGGTTGAAGCTTTAAAAACTTGTTTTCAATTAAGAACCTTTTTGATTCCCCATTTTCCTGCCTTGCATCCCATCAAGCAAGCAAGCATGTAAACCCCAAAACGAAGTATTTAACACTGGTTTTTGACACTTTTATTTGCTTTGTTCGGTAGTTGGTCCAGCAGCAGGTTCATTTTTTCCCTCTTTGCACTCAATTATATTTTTGTTTATGGGGTAGCAGAATGGTTACCTGTGTAACTTAATATATGCAAATCATCATCTCTTTTGCAGATCCTGAAGGTATAGCAAATGCCCAAAAGTCTCTTGGCATTGGACAAGAAGAAAAAGTACGACGTGTTCGCGACTAGTCGTCCGCTCTCTTTGTAACTCGAATTCATAATAGTTTGTATTATGTTGGTCATGATAAGGGTTCCATTCCCATTTGGATCATATACCATCTTGTACTCCTTATATTTCGCATATGAAATGAGAACGTGCCTCTTTGTTAACGTCTGATTAGGGACAGATCTAGAGTTTCTTGCGAAAGATTATGCTTTTAATAATTCAGAAAAGTACAAATACGGGGTATGTACTATTCTCATTTTAAAAATAACGGTCATAATTATTCAATTTTAAAATTTACTTTTTATTTTTTTGGAGATTATTAAATAGTGACAGCAACCGATAGGAAAAAAGTGCCAGCAGGAGGTGAGAAACAGAGTGGAAAATGGCCACTGTGAACGCAGCAGCAGCCACTTCATGTTTCATTCAGACCTCTTCCAGCTTTGAGGCCTTGAGGGCATGTAGCTCAGCAGCACTAATTCTCAATTTCTTGTCAGTACCTTATCTGGCATCTCGAACTGTCGGCATTGGCAAAAATTAGGCTTTATTATGGTAAACATTCTCCCACAAGGCTATCTTCTTTCCAATTCGCAAGCCTCTTCCTCCGAGGAATCACCAAAGAGTTACTCTCAGATCTGAAAGAGAAGGTGATGGGTTGCCCACTTCATCTGACATTGACAAGGCTTCAGTTATGTTTTAAGTTTTATGATTACAGTAAGATCAGCTTAATTCTGTTCTAAAAGGTGCCCCAGTTATTATTTTTGTTGCTTTTATATGATTGATTAGTATGTGCCTCTATATGTAGGCGGAGCGGTGGCGGCAGATTGGCTATCTTCAGTGATTATTGGTGCCATTAACTCTGAATGGAAGTCTATTTTGGTTTGTACATTTTGCTTATCCTTGCTATTTCTCTGAATACTAATCCAGCTGCCTACAGAACATGCATCCATCGACCGTTATAGTTATTGATTAAGCAGTATGCTCCCTCATTTTTGTCTATTTTTTTCTTGTTACTTCAAGTAGAGAAGAAAGGAGCTGGCAACTGATATTGAGATTCTGAAGAAAGACACTAAGCCCTGCTCTAATCGAAATAGACAAGATACTTCCAAGTGGTCTTTCACCCTGCTGATCTTTTAGTTTCCTTTGTGGAAGCTGTAAATTACATCAAAGGTTGAAAAATAAAATTTGAAGTCTTTTAGGTACTCATCATCATATATGTGCCCTCTGGCCATCATTAGAAGATAACAGATGGTGGCCTTGTTTGATCATCAATGCAGAGAGAAAAGTTGTAAAGAAAACGAGCTCCTTTCATTCATGTCCAAATTACATGAATCAGTTGGTTAAAAAAAAACCTAATAAACTAGTAACTATGCATATATGTATATCAAATGAAAGGATGACACAGTTTCAGAATAACTTTGTGTCTCCATGGTAAAACTGTCCTCTGACTAGTAGAATATGCAACTTAAATATATAGCTACCAAAATTCTTGCATTCTAAGATGGCCAACTTCAAAGATGGAGACTTAAATCAATGTCCGGAGAAGTGACATGCGATTGTGTGCTGGGCACTTGGGTCCTGTCACGCGCCATCGATTCAGTCTTCCAGAAGTCAATACATTGTGCACAAGAGGAATTACCAGCAAGTTCAGACAAGTTTGACTCTGTGCTGGAAACTTTAAACATGCGGCCTTCTCCAGGAGTGCGGCTACCATTGTCTTGAGTCATCATGGACGTGGAAGATTCAGTCTTCCAGATGTCAAAATAAGTGGTGAAGGAGTGAGACTGATAAGGGCCATCATGAGAAGCGGCTGAGCTGTTGAAGATGTGTGAGTCAGTGCTGGCAGCAGGAGGAGCAACAGATGAATAGTTATTGCACATGATGGAGGGGGTGTGGGAATTAGCAGCAGCTTCAATCTTGACCATTGCCAATCCATGTTTCCCAGTGTGGGTGAATGTGAAGCACCAGATTTGAACAACATCTTGAACCCTCAAGTTATTGGCAGCAGCGAGTTTGTTCCAGTCACCAGCAAGAACAAAGATAGTCTTGTTCATGTTCCACCTCCTGAGAGTAACAGATTCCCACACTTTGAAATTGGTGTCAATCAAGGGGAAACAAATATTATTATTATCTCCTCCATTCTCATCGAACATGGTGGCCAGGCAATCGTGGGCAGTAGTAAGGCATTGTTTGGAGGGCATAGAAAGCCTGTTGTGGGAGCTGCTCAGATCAGTTTCATGCAGACCCTTCTGTATAATCAGCCTCCAATCAGTCCCACCCAGTTCTTGGATTGCATTCTTGAAAGCAATTGGAATTCCGGAGGGAGGGTTTGGTCCGTTATTAATCTTCTCCTTTTGCTTTCTTGGCTTGAAAGCTTTCTCTTTCTTGGCAGCCATTCCGGGGTTGTCCGTAGCACCAGTTTGGAGGCGTTTCTTGGAGCCGCAATTGGCTTCGACATGGTCAAGGGAGGTCATATCTGAGTTCCTCTTCATGGTCCGAGGTTGGAAGGCAGAATGATCGACAACGATTGTGCGTAGCGTAGCTGAGTGTAATAGGATAGGGACCAGAATGTTTCAAGAAGCAGAGAGACGAAAGGGCGTGAAACTGTAGAGAACGATTTGGGGCGAAAAGTACCTGCGTTGCGTGGTGCTTTATATACACTACAAAAATACAACGGTCGTATTACATAGTTCTACTCCTCCTGGTCGTTTCAGGATTTACTTTGTTAACTGAAAATATTATTAAAATATTTTGTAGTTCTACTGCTAGGTATCTCAGGATTTACTTGGGCCAAAAATGCGGTAAACTTGCCGCATGACACTCGTCATCTATCACTGCTTACTGTAGATAAACGAGAGATGCATTAATCTTTCCATTTGTTTTATTTATTATTGTAATTAGGAAAGATTATAATTGATAAGATTATAATATTACAAAAGTGTGTGAAACTTTAGACAAATACACATCTTAATAAATGAGTGGAGTTAAAATTGGTCGGGAATTTTTAAAAGAGGAACGATAATAATTTTTATTTTAAGACTAAGAGGATTTTAAGAGGTTTGGGGGATTTATTTATTTTTACAAAAATTATGGTAAATTGCAAGTCAG
>NQLW01000955.1:136901-152530 GCA_002312845.1 Kalanchoe fedtschenkoi
GATATTTGTACATTATGCATAGTAGATAGTATTCAAGTATGGATAAAAACTCTTAACCATTCTTGCAGATTTTTAGTCATACATAATGGTGTCGTACATAAAACGTAGAAGACGAATTACATTTTTGGCAGCCATCTTCTTGTTGTTATTAAGGGAATATCAAGGGGCATGTAAAATTCATACCTATTCAATTTTAAAATTTATGATTATTTTGTTTGTGAGGTTTTATTTGCGTAATTTTGTATTACTTAATTAGCCCAAAAATTAATTTACCCCGATTTCACTAAAGTCCTTAATTAATTCTTTTATTAAAATATGTCATTTTAGTTTTTTTTTACTTCATTTTTAACCAAAACTCAAAATCCAAATTGAAACCCTATCTCGAACAGACAAACAATATGTTGCCAAGGTTGTATTTATTTTTTTCATATTAAACTACTTGTTAGAAATATAAAGTCAAAGCGGTGAAAGCTGAACCGACAAATTTATCTCATGACGATGAAGTCAAAGTGATGAAAGCTAAGATGGATATTGTAAAGCAACGCTTGGATGCAAGAGAAGCTGAACCGACAAATTTATCTCAACATAGCATCCTAAACCTATCTCAGAACTCCAATCAAGAAGAGGCCAATCTATGCTATTCAGCCGACAAGGATAAGGAAGATCAATCCAACTTGTCCCAACTATCCAATTGAGACTCATCCTTCCTTCATAATAAATTTCATACCTTTAGTTGAACCTGCCCAATTTGAACAATCTAAAAGCTTGGAAATTCTTATTGAACTTCTCAAAGAATTTAAAGAAGGCAGCAACTGAACAAAATTTCAAGGCAAAAGATCAAGACCTCCAGGAGCTAAAGAGAACAAATCCAAGAGCTGACCAATCGAGGTCATTAAAAATCACCCCAAAATACTCCTGAAATCGGAATTGTTGATGAAATCCAACTACAAAGAGGTATGGAAGTGGCTTCGCTGACGATCCCTGAAGTACAAGAGGAAGATGGAGAAGGGCGAGAACAAAGACATATCCCTAAGTCTTGTCCAAGCACTCAAGCTTTACCGATGTATCCAACAAGAGTGTCTTACCCTCAACGATTGGCAAAGCATAAGTAGGATGAGTAATTCTCAAAATTTGTAGGTATATTTAGTCAACTAAATATAACCATACCCTTTAATGAAATGTTGACGTATGTACCTACATACACCAAGTTTTATAGGATCTTATCACTCATAAATGACATATCGAGGAGACTGAAAGGGAGAATGTAAGAAAAAATGACTTCAAGGACAACAAAATCAATGAATGTTTCACGCAATCTATCAGTCAAAGGAATAAAATAATGACGAGCCACTATGATCAAGGATCAGAATTAGTCCAACATGATATGGAGGAAGGACCGTCAAATGTCAAATGCATAAGGAGAAGCTATATCACAAGATCCACCGCATTCAAAACTCCTCCAAAGTAAGACCTTCATAAGAAGATGATCACTTCTTCTCCAATGAAGACGATTTCTTCCTGAATATCATACCTGCTGAGTAGTGATCCTCATAACGAACTTCTTAGCAATGCTTCTAAAATGGCGGCATTCTACCAAGACATTGAACTCGGTCTTTATGGGAAGTAAACTGGAACTGTAAGTTATATTGCTTTCTAAGAGTATGAGTAGATTTCTTGAGTGAATTTTGACATTAATTGAAAGTAGCTGAAAATTTCGAGTATGGAATGCCAAAAATCACTAAGAGCAAAAATTTTAAATGAAAAATTTTTCAATGATGGAGAACTAGGGATGATAGGGAGTAGATTTGAAGTGAATTGAGAAAAAAAAAGAGTCAAGAAAAAGTCACTTAAGCAAGAGGCTACTTAGTCAAGTAAAATGAGTTTCAACAGCTAGAAATTATTTGGAGGTGATACAGACCGAGTAGCATGGTGCTCGACAAGGAAAGTGGTCTAAAGTTTGTAATTTTAGATTATAATCGACTGAATAAAAATCCTTAAGGACTTTACTCGACCGAGTATCTGGTCGAGTTTCCAAAATCAAACCTCTTCTCAATTTTCTTTCCTAGTCTAAAACTAAAAACTCACTCTTAGTCCCACGAAACCCTAATATGTAAGTTTCATTCATCATTGGAAATTGTTAAGGACGTTTGAAAATTTTGGATGGATAACAGGTCATTCCGAGTTCCTCAAAAGGTATTCAGTTATTTATTCAATATAGAGGAGGTCAATATAGGGCAGATTTAGAGCTGGGAGGCATATGAATTATAGAAACAAAATCACAAGAAGAATTTACATAAATCATGCGAAGAAAATTGAGACAAGAAAACCAGAATGTTTATTGACCACCAATTTATTTTAGCGACATCATTGTGAACTAAAACAACTTCATATCATGTATCAAATTCACAAGAGGAGTACATATAGCTGCTTCAGAGAGTTTGGATGACACCTACGGGTGCAAGCTCAAGATGTACCCCCGAGAAATAATTGACAAAGGACGTATCTTAACTTTCATAACTAAACATCTCAGATGCACCTTCGATCCCTTAGTTGGATGTTGCTCATCTTCGTTAGAAGGAAATACTGTCCTGAAGATAAGCACCCAATATTCATTGTACATTCCCCAGCATATCTCCTTAGACTTATAATTCTTAATTTGCACTATTTTCTAGGTTTCCTAACTCTTAAACTACTATTTTTTTTCAATTGGAGGCTTAAACTATATTGCATAATGTTATGATCTAACTTGCTGATCTATTGAATATCATGCATTGTAACTTGGCAATAAGTTACACGAAGTTGATACGTGGAAAACAACATCACCCCTAGGAAGTAAAACTTCAAATGTATCCGTCTTTAAATTTTACCTGCATTCACTATGATAAATTTTAATAAACTTTCATGCTCAAAGGACTGAGCAAAGTTTAGAGAGGGGGAGTCGCATAGCTGATGTTATACATGATTTCAAAATTTTAAATATTTTGGTGTCAGACATAAATTATTATTGTGTAGCTTTAAAATAGACAAGATTAAATTTTTTATCTTTTTCAAACTTCAGACTAGATTACGTTTTTATCCTTTTCAAACCTCAGAATAGATTAGATTTTTTTATTATAGACTAGGCTAGATTTTTTTCTTTTTCAAAAAAAAATTCAAAAAATTTAAAATTCAAAAAATTTAAAAACCTTCAAAAAGATTGACATTGATAGATTTTAAACTCTCTAGCCACTTTTGAATTTTGAAAAACCTCTTCCAATGATTTGAAAACCAATGAGTTATTGAACCAAAGTAGATTTCTTACATCCTTGATACAGTAAGCTTTTTCAGAAACAAAGTTTTAAATGATCAATGGTTTTCAAACCAGTGGGCACAAGTCTTAAAATTTCAAGCCTAATATTTTTAGGTGATAAAAAATTTTACTTTTGAGTTTTTTTTTTTAAATCTCTTAATTGAAATTTTTTAAAACATTATCAAAATTTTAAGTGTGGGATGGTTTCATGATTCTAATGCTCCATATTTCAAAAATATTTTCTTTAAGGTGGGGTGAGGAAAGTTCTGTAAACATTTGAAGGAAAGAAAGGCCGAAGGTCAATAAGAGATACGGAAAATACTATGGAGAAAGGTCAAAGACCAAAATCGGCTTCAACCAAAAACTTGATAATATTCTGGTTCTTCTTCATATTTGAGTTTTCATTCAAGTGATTTCAAAAGAAAGATTTGGGGAGGACCCTCTTACACAAAAACATAAGACACCTGGAAGATTTACCTTTTGAAAAATCCATTTCTAGACTTTATTTTCTTATGTACCGAGACTTTATCTAGGAACTTGGAAAAGAGTTTTGAATCATACATCTGTGGACTAGCCCTTTCTAGCATAGGTAATTAACACGATAATTTTGTGTGACTAGTTTGAAATTATTTGATCATATTTAATTAAGTAATTTTTGTTAATAATCTAGTAAAATTTAAGAATAAGGTTTCTAACTTTCATATTGATTAGAAGAAATGAAGGCTCATTTCTCTAAAGAGAAAGATACCCTAATTGTCAAAAGTCATTTTGGTAGAAGAGTTATTACATTTCAGAAAGCTATACTAGAGAACTTTAAACAATCCATCATTTGACAAATTAGTGGGTAATCCTGTCCAAGATAACCCTCATGAGACTATAAGTCGTCCACTAGAGAGACACATATAGATTTAAAGGCTTGATGCATAAGCTAAATGCATTTGTAATCCCTACGAAAGTGAGTACGGATTCAATTTTTTGTATTTAGAAAAATAAATTGAGGACAAAATAGAAATAAACACTTTGAGAGCTGAACAAAAATGCATAGTCATATTTTTCCCATTTGGGTTTGTTCTTTATTGTTTGTTCGAGACGAACAAATTTTAAGTGTGGAATTTTGATTGGATAAAAATATGAACAATTTAAGGCTCCATTTCTTAGTAATTTGAGCTGGTCCCCGAACCATTTAACACTAATTTTAAGTGTTTCAGTCTCATTTCAGACAAAATAGTTTTAAAAAAAAGGTTAAAAAGTAAAAGAAGCAAAAAGAAGATGAAAATGAACACAAAGGAGCGATATCAACCAATATACCATGATCAAAGGAATTATACTCGATTGATTAAAGCAAATTAAGACTTTACTCTGCTGAGTCAAGAAAAGGAGGAAATCCACTCAGCTCGAGTAGAAGCATATATTGCCCTTTACTCGGGCTAAGTAGCAAAAATGTCTAGCATCCACTCGCACCGAGTATCATTTAATACTATTACTCGCTCCGCGTAGAAAATAACAAAGGATTTCACGCGGTCTGGGTCCCCTACTCGACCGAGTACAAAAAGTTTCTTGCGAGCTACTCGGTCAAACACAAGTAGATCAAGTACAGTGGGAATCTAGCTTTTATGAAGAGGATTCTTAGAGAAAATGGCTCCCCCTCTTGAAGACTCCAAAAAATCAACCTCTTACATCTATACAAAGACCCTCTTAGCCCCTCATTTAGTATATGGGGAGATGCCTACACATCAAGATATATTCATACTCGCATTCATCATATAGAGTCTCTCTCTACATATTTTGTATTTTGTATTTTGTAGTTTGTAGTTGTCGTGAGTCTCTTCTCTTCATGACTCAATTTTTGAGTCCATGAACGAGTAGGGAATTCAGGTTGTAGGGCTCACAGACCCTAGCCATCATGTAAAGATATTTAGTCCATGTAAGTCCAATCCATATTTTCTTGTTAAATTCTTTGTACTTCATCTTGTTATGCCTATTACATAACTTATGTGAGTGAAAAATGAGAACACGTACTTCGTTACGAAAATTGCTCTACGAAGAAGACAGAGATGAGATAAGATTGCTCCGCTCAAATTCAGATCCAGGTAATCAAAATATGTTAATGAATTTCATTAGATCGCACCTTATCAATTATCATACTTAGTCAGGATGTCAACATGAAGTGACATAGTGTTGTCTTATTCAAACTGAATGTGCATGTTAATCTTATTAACGTACCCATTAAACAAGTATGTGAGTTTGACTTAGTAGAATGAGTAGTAGTTGCATAATAGTTAGGAGAAGAACATCATATGACAATTTTATTTATTTTACCAACCAACCACTAATTCATGATCGAAAATTTTATTGATACACAGTACAACTATAACGCTCGAAGAAGCAAATAGCTCTTCTGTTCGACCTAGTCTTACCATTTATAAATTTGTTTGAGTAGTATATTGCACCTTCACCCACCTCTCAACTGCCCTGCACCCACAACGCGACGAACAATGCCCTGTTCGTCGCCTGTGTCACGACTTCATCGGAGCCGAGCGGATGAGTTTCCCAGACCATAAACCCTACCGACACTGGCATGGTTAGCGCACAGGCTCTCGTCGCCTACTAGGTAAACGGAAGCGTCCAAATAGGATGCTGCATTTATTACTTCTAGTGGGAACAAGACGGTGGTGAATCAGGTGTGGACTGTTGGCTTTGGCATCACCGAGCACGAGAAAGGGAAGCTGAAGTCGCACGCCTTCGCGGGTGATAGTCTCTTGTCGAAGTCCGCGCCGGTCCCGGCAGCGGCTTTGGTTCCATCTCCGCAGCAAACAGCTCCTGGCGCCAAGTAACTCTACTTCATTTTTCTGGCAGATATGTTTCATGTCTTCTGACCTTATGATGTCTTCTATTGACTATTGTGAGATGAAATGAAACCAGAGAGTCCTTACAGCCACAAATCCATTATTATTCTATACCCAGTTTGCTCATCATTTATATGATACCTGTTAACTGTTGATCCATTTGACGCACGTAACTTATTGTACGAATGACTTCAAGATCAATCACATTTCACTCAGAAGGAAGATGGGGATATTGACTTAGTAATTTTTAATTTTTTTCATGCTCAACTCTCAGATAATGGTGAGCTTTGTCAAATAGGATGCTACATTTATTACTATGATAGTGGTCTGCAAAAAATTCCTGAATCATCAGTGCAGCAGGCCGATTGAACCAGAGATGATTGAGTGGAAATTGCAGCTCTGAGATGTGGTGTGTTGCAGTGTGCTTTTTCCAAATCTTGCAAGACGTTATAAGAACTACCAATCTGCTAGGCGATTAGCATCTGACGAAAATCAGCAATTTCTTGTTTCAGTTTGGAACTTTCTTGCACCAACTTATCATGGGACTCACATGTTATTAAGTCATTCAATCAAGCTATGGTTATCATTCATGAGCCACATCTCCTGCGACCAAAGCTCATCCAGGTGTCGCTGCGACCATGCCGGTAGGGTTTATGGCCCAGGAAATCCATCCGCTGAGCTCTGACGAAGTCGACAGACAGGAGTTGTTCATCGCCTTGTAGGTGCAGTGTTTTCAATCTTGCTTATTATTTAATTTAAATTATAAATGTTAACAGAATATAAATGTTTGATTTTTTAAAAATAAAATTTTAATGAATATTAAATTAAGTGCCGCCTTTTATAGAATTAAAATTATATGTAAAAAATAAAATCTGCTATTTTAGTAGCTGTACAACAATGTAAAAGAATAATACGAAAACACCAATATAACAGCAGTAGATTAAAACATTATAATTACTGAATATTATGTGACAAAATAATATTTAGTGCGGTGACTAGCATTACATCATATTTGTTGCAACAATATCCAACTGCACCAAACAAATTTCTTGTAATCACCATTGTGGTGTAGGTCAGACCAAAATTCCGCACAAACACCATTTTGGTGAACAATTGGAGTTACTCTTAGATATAAAGATATGACAAAGTTTCATAAATTCATTTCGCAAAAAGTTGTCCGAGGATGCATTGCACTACCATACAGGCAGAGTAAAATCATTGTTAGAAAATTAAAATTTCCAACTTGTTCATAAGCTGCAAAATAATAAAATGAAAGATCCAAATTGACACATTTTGAAAAGCAAGGTTAACCTTAACCCTCGTCCAATCACACTTGTTTACTAACCGCACAATACAATGCCTATCATATAAACTAACTTATACTCCCCTATCATGTAAGCAAAAGTGTATCCATCTGAGTTAAATGACGCTTGATACCTGTAAGAGAAATGTGTAGAGACATGTGTATCATAGAAACAGATGTTTCTCCCCTCTCAAGAAACCGAGATTGTTTGTTTAGTGGACGGCTCGAGACCATTCTTCTTTCCTTTGTCATCAAGAAAATCTTCTATGTTGTAGATGACAGTAATAAAGAGTGAACAACTGGGGCAGCGCGCAATCTCCTCTCCAAGTTTGAGATCCTCTTTGGTGATTTGAAAGAGATCACCACATGGACAAGGGTAGGTGAAGGCCTGAATCTCCTCATTCCATTCCATGTCTTCTATTTCCACGTCATCATAAGACATTGTTAAACTTTTAGAACAGACAACTACTCCTTCACCACTGCCTCGATCGGAAGTGAATGCGACAGCTGTACAATAATGTTATTACACAGTCAGTTAATGGGGGATATGGCCGGATGTCGAAACACATGAAACAAACAAGTTGAAATGTTGAATACTATTTCAACACCTGTCTGTCTATTATACATAAGAAAGTTGAATAAATTGAAATTTTTTCATTAATGAATATTTTGCTTCTTTCTATCATTTGTAAAAACGCTCTTTGGAATAATTTTTTTTTCATTCTGATCTTTTCGCGGTTCGAAACTGTTACAATCTATCGCGGTTTGCAACTGTTACAATCCAGGTGTCAGATAGAATCACTCTTGAAAAAAAGTCGAATAAATTTTGTGATATCAACCATCATTGTTCAACAAACGCAGAAAGATTGAGCTACGGCGATGCAATCTAATCCTTCCTAATCCTAATATACGAAAATCGAAGAAAGAACTGATAAACCTCAAGTCAGAAGGATTGAAACCGCAAGCAGGTGTTGGTGACGTACCTGCGCGCTCGGAAATCGGACTAGGGTTTTTCGACTTCTCTCGACCGGATTGATGAGATGATCAGTGAGGCTCAGGTGGCATAGAAACAGAGCAACGCCAAATATTATGGGCTAAAGTATAGCGGGCCCAGGTTTAATGGGCCGTAAAGGAGAACGTTATACCATTTCGTATGCCGGCATGGTTCGGTGAAACCGATTCCCCAATTGATATAATTTAACCGAACTGATTAGGTTCGATTGATTTGGTGAATCAATTAATTTGATAAAAAAATCAATTAAGTTTGGTTAATGTAAGAAAAATTTTAAAATTCGGTTGATTTAGTTAACCAAAATTTTCAAAAATAAATTTTTTAAATAAAAATAATAATTTATATATATATTTATTTTGCTTGATTAATTTCCGTTAATTAGATATTTAGCCGAATTATCAATTAATCATATAATTCAATCCGATTAATTCGGGACGATTAATCAAACAACAATTCGTTCGATCATTCGATTAACCGACCGATGCTCTACTAGGCAGAAGTAAGAGCAAAAATGCAATTAAACAGATCATACATCACAATGGTAAAATCAACAGCAGGCCAGCTTTCATGGCCTAAATGATTGACAGACCGTCTCTACTCTCAAAGTCCCCACTTTGTACAAGATGAATGTCGAATAGAAAAAAAAAAACGAACTGAAGCTGGGAATCTAGTTAGAAAAGGTGCTTGTTGCATCCGCACTATACATAGAGTAATCGTTCAACTCAAATCCAAAGCTATGCTTTTCTTCATCCCACTTCACTACTTCTCTTGCGTATTTCAGAGCATCCTTGACGCTATTGCGATCCAGCCCTTTGACAGGGGGGGCAACATACAAGTTTCGGCCAGTGAGAGAAGAGAACAGTCTCTTGAACTTGACTGCTATGTAGTAGAAGCCGAGCTGTGCCAGAGTAGATTCGTTGTTCTTGTTGCTGCGAGAGTTGGGCTGATTCTTGCTGACTATAGGATGGAAATCACTGAACCATTCACACTGGGTGAGAGGGATGTCTGCTATTTTTTTCTCAAAAAGGTCAAATTTGTTGAGCACCAGAAGGAAGTCTGTTTGGTCAAAGGTTGGGTGGGTGACGATGCTTTCAAAGAGACGCTTGCTCTGGATCATCTTGTTTGTGAGAACATTGTTTCCATCAACGGAATACTGATCATAGTCGCCAAGGGATACACAAAAGACCACAACACGAACATCCTCAAACATCTCCAGCCACTTTCGGTTTTCTCCGAGTCCTTTTGCATGTATCAGTTGGAACCTTAAATACACAACAGAAATAATTTTTATCATTATCCAGAGGCAACACAAAAAATGCACACCTGGATGGAATGGAAAAGTACTCGGAGCTGGAAGAATATACATTCACAATGAGAGGACCATGGTACATATTGAGCCAAAAACTCGATCACAAATATGACCGGGCAGATGATTTATTGATTATGTAAATATACTTCTGGGTGCACATAATTTGACATAAGCATGTGAAGACGTATTACATTTTTGAGTTTGATTTTGATGTTTCTAAAGATGGCACCAGAAAACAGTGATCGCCCACAAACTGAAAACAAAAAGGACAGAAAAATAATAACAAATGTATCTACAAACCAGAACACAGCACTGCAAGATATCATTAAGTCACTTATCCCAATCATGGTCATTATTAGCTTCCTTCTACTACCAAGCCCAATTTATTCAAAGATGTGAACTTTAACAAGAAACCACAATTTTGAATGGCAGTACTTCCTTAATTATGCATACATGACGTAAACCTCTTGGATCCAAAGTATTTACGTTCAGGACATTAGTGGAAAAATAGGGTGAAGGTTTTGTAATCTTTGTGTTTTGAGTTTTATCATTTTGCACTCCATTAATGTCCCTCCGGACTGTATGATCTATCTAATACACCTTTTGACTAGCCAAAAAAAAATATCATGAGAAGACCACACATCATTGCTATCCATATTAAAATTTTATATTGAAGTTTAGGATTCTATGTATGTCCACATACCTAAGCAATGAGTCATGTTGATCCACTGCATGATGGTCATAGTTGTGCTCAGGAGGGAACGAAAAGTCAATACACCCAAGTCCATTTGAAAAGGTCACACCCTCAGCGTATAAGGTGTCTTCATAGGAGGGTTCGTAATCTGTTCTCAATATATCACCAGCCTGAGAAACGACAAGCAATTAAGACAAAATCATATCACGATGGTGGTCAATCACGCTTTTGTGTGTTTTTGCATCCTACAAAAACATTCTTCAAATCCTCCAAGATGGTATCATTATAAGTTTCAAAACCATTCTAAATTAATATTTGTTCTTCTAACATACAGTATTAGATCTTGATATGAGATGAATAGGAGCAACGTAATGCATAACCTATTCATTCAAGTTTTACACGTGCAATCTGTCATTCGGTTTTATGAAATACATTACTTTCCACATAGATGCATTAAGACTTTTTTTATTTGTTTAAACTTAACTTCAATCTAGTGTAAGAAAAAGGCTTACCCTCTCTAAGAAATACTTTGCATTGACTGGTAGAGCTTCCAATTCACTTCTCCTTTCAAAAGTAGCCTGAATGGCTGGATCGTTCCACAACTCCTCAACAAGTGGTGCATATTCACGACTAGCAGCAGGGAAAATGGCATCCATACAACCCGACACCATAGTCTTGAGAAGCCAATCAGAAAATGTCTTAAGCCTTGGGGCAATAGAGTAAATAGTTTTATCATCATTTTCAGCAGAGCTGTCTGCAAAGGCATCAACAAATTATGGGTCAAGGTCAAAACTCACAATTCATGGGTAAGAAAACAACTAAGATCAGCATAAAAAAAAAGTAATAATATATATATATGGAACTGGAACATATTAAATTTAAAGACTGGCTGAAGCCAAATAGATTAATCTACAAAGTTTGCAACAATGCATCTAGGAGATTCCAGATTAGCCATGTTTGAAATATATAGTAAAATAGAACTGCAATCAGGCTAACTCTACTTCCACGCTTTTTACTAATACCAAGCATATTTGTGTCATTAATTGTATCTGCGATTATCTTTTATAGGAACACCAGCTAGATTCTGTCATAAATATCTATAACAGATGAATCCTGATTCAACGAGGTTCTACAAAGTACGGGGTGTGTTTTATTCAACTTAAATTGAAAGTGATTGCTAATCAAAATTTCAGTTTGGTTAAACTTTTTTGAGGGAGTAAACTGACTAACAATTAGATATTCATTTAAGTTCAATTAAAGTTGAACAGAAAACACCAGACATCAAGTGCTTAAAAAGAACCTGGCATGTATCAAACCGAAATAAAAAGCAGTCTAATGATGCGAGCAAACAAAAGCAGCCGGCAAGAGAAACCGTACAGGCTCTGATCTCAAAAGCAACCAATGCTAAAAAGTTACTAAGTAGCTGTTACTAAGCAGCTGTTGGTTTCTACCAACCACAAACGAACATAACTAACTTATCAGTAATGCCCGTTGATAAATTACTACATAGGTAAAATCCAATCTTTGAATTCAGGATACATAGTCGCCATGTCTAAATCAAGTTCATGATGCAAAAAATCTACCATGAAATGACAGTCAACAAAATTTGTCATACCTGCTCCAACCCTTTCTCGCAATCTACTCAAACACTCATCTTCAAAACGCTCACGACCCTCAAGAAGTACCCCAAGATATCTAAACATGTTGCTTTGTATCTCTGCCTTGATATTTTCACATTCATCTGAGGAAAATGGAACAGCCTTGAATAAAATCTTTGCCTGAAATAAGAATACAGAAAATGTGCTAAGTCAACTCACTTGTTTCAGCTTACCATGCATTTCACACATGGCTAACAACATCTGAAACTAATAATATTTAGATGTATTCATTATTGTACATATTAACCTGCTTAAATATTGTGCTTGTCCCAGATCCAGTATATCCGACCAAAAGAAGTTTCTGAATAATTCTCTGCTCGATGTAGTCTGGAAAGGATGTGTTGCCTACATTACCTACTTGGTCAGTGGAGGAAGACGATTTAGAGGGGACTGGCAGTGATAAAAGAGCACAGACCAGCTTAGTCCCAGCCTGAAACACAGAAACCATTTACAGCTGAGAACCCAAAAGATGAATTATATAAACATTCACAGACACAATTGATGATTAAGAGCATACCTTGCCCCAGATATACCCCTTCGGATTTTTCTGGCCTTCTTCTAAATATGATCCATCTTCATTTACCCAGAAGTGTGGGTTTCCAACACATTGAACACCGGCCAACTGCATAGTCCAAAAGATAGATTTTTAAAGCTCCAGTGATTCAGTCTAAGTTGATGTTTATCAGGGCCAAAATCCTAACCTGTAGCATCCTTAGCTCTACTTTTGTGATCTCTCTACCATTGATAAAAACTTGTGTGGTTCCATTGCTCGCATTCATCTGGATGGGACCTCCGACGTTCAGATGAGGGGTGACGATTCTAGATGGTTTCTGTCCTTCCTGTAAAACAACTAGACAGATTATTCACGATTTTGGAAACAAAAGAGCAATAAACAGGCACACATCACACTGGCTTTTACCTTTCCCCAAAGTCCAGATACTTTGTCGTACCAATATCTACCTGGAACTAATTTTTTGGGTGGGTCAGGACAGCTCTGCAGTAAAACTAACTCATCATGACTCAGAGGCTTTCCATTGACGCATATATGTTCTGGTGGCAACTGATTAGCTTCACATAACTTTTCTGTCTTCATTATGTGGCGGACCTCTAACTCATTGAGCAGTCGCTTAAGCAATCTAGAACATCTACCTAAGTTCTTCCTTTTGGACTCATCAATAGGACTGCCGATGCAAGTGACACATTTCCTTCCTTCTGGCATTGACCCCATAGCTCTAAGCACGCAATTACCACAATATTTTGCATCACAAACAATACAAATCTCCTTTTCCGTAAAGCGATTCCCCTTTAGGCACCGATAGCATGCACCTTTCCGTACTTTCTGTTCAGGAACTTTCTTCTTACCAGCAGGAGTAGGATCGTCATGAAGTTCCCCAGTGAATGCGTCATCAGACTCCGCATCACAAAAAGTTACAACAGGGGATCTTCTGGACTCACCATTGCAATCATTCTCCCTATGAGGAGACACCATTGATGATGGATAATCTAAACTTGCACTAGAACCTCGAGAAGCCAAGTCCACTGGACTCAAAACATTGAAATCTGTATTTTCCTTGCAACAGCTCGAATCCCTCTCCACGGAAGAGCTTCCACACAACTCCCGTGATCCATCAACATTATCAGAATACTGTATAGTACCCAGACTGCCCGTTCTAGACAGTTCATGGCTTACAGATGAAGATCCCAACTCTTTTGAATTCGCAATAGCATCTGATAACTCATTGGACTCAAAAAACCCAGCTGAAAAATCTAAAGCCCCTGAACTACCGAATTCGCCAGAAACAGCACAACCATCTCCACCTAAACTCATGCCCTCATACCCAATAACCGAATTGGGTGAGGCATCAGATTCCAACTCCAGAACATTACCTCCCTTTTGCTGCTCAACATCCTCAAAATCAATCACAGACGTTGGAGAAACAGTAACCTCAGTACCTAGATTAACATCCAGAGAAATTTTCTTACTCTCAGGCGCTAGGATCGGCTGCACAACGGGCAGCGATAGCTTCTCCGACACAAACGGCGGCGATACCACCGCGGCTACAGGTATCGTCTCGACATTAATCGGAACTGCCCGCGGTATCTCGTAATCCAATGGCGGGCCGTTGTACTCTACCGCAAAAGAATACTCAACAACTCCAGCAGCTTCAGCTTCATCATCAGTAACCGCTTCCAGCCCCATTTCCGAAACCCTAGGTCCCAAAATCAACTCTCACCTCTCCACACCAAATACAATCCCAATCCCGACCACATCAATTGTTGAAAAAACCTTCAACAACAACTCAGCCCCAAACCGGCTACCCATAAAAAAAAAAATCAAACCCCGCAATCGTTTCAGTGTTTGCAACAATATGCGCGCCATATTGTTGCGCCACCGGATCTGAGTCCCTTGATCAATTCCCAAGAGTTCGATCAAAAAATAAAGAAGTCTGAGAATTTGTTCGACACTGCAAGTTGATTAACCTGACAATGTCAGTACAGTAGTTCTTATAGTTTGTAAATAGCCATGTGCAATAATGCCCAGGAAACAAGAAAAGGAGAAATACAGTCCCACTTGGATTGAACACAAAATCAGTTTTCTCAACAATCAAGATAGATGTACATCTGTCTACGACACTGATAGAAAGTAGTCATTTCCCAAGGAAATATCATCAATAATATATAACACGTCATGAGAAAATAACAGAGTAGCATCATGATCATTTGAGAATGACTGGTCTTATTTGGTACAGTCTCCACATAAATAAAGTATCAAAAACCCACTCACATTCACTTATCTTTCCGTTTTAACTTCTTCATGTAATACTTAGACTTTCGAGCCAGATTGATTTTTTCTCTTTTCGCTAGTGGTAGCAGTTCAATGGAACATTCCACAAAGCCTCGGCGCACAAACCTGCACGTATTTGCCATATCATATCATGTGAAATTTCTGTGATGAGAAAACTTTAGACCGAAAGATAATAAATGTACCAATCTACAGTTCGAGTCGTGAGTAGGAAAAGCATCTGCAATCCTGCTGCGATTACTTTCTTCTCCATGTAATCTGCATTGTGTGTAATTATAACTTTGTCTTTCGTAACATGGAACAAATAATTTATAGCTGTCTGATTTACCTAGTAATTTATCCCCTTGTCCTTGTCCACGACATTCAGGTGCAACTGCTATGGCAGCCACTTCCGCACACTTTTCTTCAGGGAATATGAAGAGGGCACCAGAAGCAATGATATGACCATCTCTCTCCATAACAACATATGAGTCAATTTTTTCTAGTACCTGAGGCAGACGGAAACTGAGTACTGAACATCAGAAGTTACTTCAGAAATTCAAATATGAGCAGCGGCTGTCTGTAGCCAGCCACAGCATTGACTTCTAATTCACTGGCCTACTATAAAGAGCTTTTCTCAAAGAGACTACAAAGAACGAAATGGCCACATTTCATACAGAGTTCGGTCAGAAAATTTCCATTAGAGGAAAATCCAAAACTAACATCTCAGTGGAAT
>NQLW01000096.1:13223-86179 GCA_002312845.1 Kalanchoe fedtschenkoi
GAGGCCCGTAGGTTTCGGAAAGCTCGTGGAGAGATCGGTGGAGGAGTGGTTGCATGAGGTTGAGGTTGCCGATGACCGGCCACGGCCCCGGACCCGGTGGAGGCAACCCTTTCCTGCGGCCGAGACGTCGCAGGAGCCGTGCTGTAAACCAGGTTGTTAGTGCGGCTAGAGCGCATGTTATGGCAATGGAAGAAACATTGCTCAATGAGTAATAAGTGATCATTGTTGTGATGGATTGTGAAGCTCGAGATAAGCTCTCTCATAAATACAAATTATTGTTTCGAGTTGTTCTTCTTTCTGTCGGTGAATCATTTTCATCACGTATTGTTATTAAATTATTAATTTTAATTTGATCAAATTGTTACATGACAATATTCAAATTATTGATTTGTATTTCACTTCGTCAATAATGGTTCATTTCGTCAATAATGGCTCATTTGTTTCAATCATTCATGAACAATGCCGATAAATCTATGATGGAGTGATTTGGCTTACGTGGTGTGTGCTTCATCCTGTGAATTTAGATGATCCATTGAAAAAAATATGTAGTTTATTTTTATTTATTAGGTTATGGTATACTTTTTCTGTCATCTTTTACATGTCACTTAACTGAATTTTTTTGTCCATTTTTATTTGTACTTAACAATTTTCAATGCGTATTTAATATCAACAACTATCTTAAAACGTCAAACATTAATCACTTTTTTATCATAATCAATAAAAAATCATTCATCACCAGTAATAATCTATCAATTTTACTTTTTGCATGAATTTTTTTAAAAAAACCCACCACTCACTCATTAAATTTATTCAATCGCTATCATTTACTTCATCTTAATCTATTCAAATTAATCTTAAACGACATGTATTAGAGTACGGAGGCAATAAAATCTAAAAACGATTATATGTAAATTCTCTAAAAATTCAAATTGTACCTTTTAAATTTAAATTATAGAATATATATATATATACACACAGACAATATAATTTTTTTTACCTAATTCATCTTTCGAAAAAATTTTCTGGATCCACTCGTGAATCCATTTTGAATTAAGCTCGTGGCCGGCAATGAGATTTTGAAGTGCGCAGCCTTCCATCACAAAATTTGAGGTTTGTTAAGATCTATTAATAATATCGGCATTCAACTAAATGATTAATTTTCCGTGTCTGTGACAAAGATCCGTTTTTATCCAATAGTCATCTCTTTCTTTCGTGTGACAGGAAGAGAGGTGTGAGAGAGGCCTAGTACTAGTAGGGTAAGGCATTGCAGGAAAGTTGAAAAATTTAGTTGTAGGCCCACCATTTTTGTCCTCTTCTTTTTGTATCATCTATCCACAAGGTTTATATTTTATTATTTTAAGTGTATTTTCATAAACGTTTTATATGATAAAAAAAAATTAATATTTTTTTATTCCTTCAAATTTCATTAAATTCTATATACAAATTATTAATATATCTATTACAAAAATGAATGTCGGGATGACAGCAGCTGCAGCGCAACCAAAGGAAGCCAGAGAAACGGAGGTGAGTGAGTTTGGATCAGTTATCTCCTCCGATATATCCGAAGGAAGAAAGGACAACCCTCCAGTTTGATTCTAGTGAGTCAGTAGTCATACCACTTTTTGTAGATACTGCTAAGATTCCTTTATAGAGAGCTACCTACCTCTTATGCCCGATCTTGCCGTTTGATCATCGTCTAATAAATTCTCAAGCTATAGAAAAAAAAATTTAATAAACTTTGCATCTCCTGAAAGCCCCCTCGGCTAACTCAGTTGTCGCTGGAACACGAGCATGTATGCTCTGCTGACCCATAGCCAGACACACATCCTATGAAATGTTGAGCAGTGCTTCTTCTTCATTAACTGAAAATCATTCTCCACAAATGGAGCTCAGACTCTCACATCTCCTGCCTCATAGCTGCATCCGATCACCGAATCCGCTTCAAAGTTGGAAATCTTATTAAAAACCCTATTTTTGTTTTTACTCTTTTTCTAAAATATGGTTATTCTTCAAATTTCATTATTCGAAGCTTGGAGAATGCACAACTGAAAATGAAGAGAGACGGAGGTTGATCATGGCGGACAAGCATTGGTAGTGTACAGGTGAGGAGAAAGGCGAGGCTCCAGGACGGCTATGAGAGGATTCTTTCGATGAGTTGTGAGGCCGTATGTTTCCTCCATGTCCAAATCTTGCAGCTTCATTTCCTGCGGTAGCGTCCAGTTGAACCCGTGTAGCAGATTAGCCAAGCTTGATTGCGTCAGCTTAAGCCCCAGGCTGTACCCGGGGCACAGGACCCGAATGGCAACAACTCGAAACTCTGTCCCTTGATGTCAATGTCCTTGTTTAAGAACCTCTCGGGGTAGAACTCCTCCGGGGAGTCCCATAGAGTCGGGTCTCGACCGATACTCCATAGGTTGATGAGGAGAATAGTTCCTTTGGGTAGATGGTAGCGTCCGATTTGACAGTCTTCGAGGGATCGATGTGGGGGAAGTAAGGTGGTCACTGGGTGCAGTCTAAAAGCTTCCTTCATTATTGCGTCCAGTCCAGGTATGGTAGGTTTGGCATGTCCTCTTCCTCCACCCATCTCTCTAGGCCAATGACCTTATTTAGTTCTTCTCTGGCCATTTGGATTTTCTAGGGATTCTTCATCAGCTCTGCCATTGCCCACTCCACAGTGGTCGCAGAAGTGTCCGTGCCTCCAGCTAGCAAGTCCTGTTGGCATAAAAAGACGTGTAGTTGGTGTAAAATCAGCATGAATTTGCTCAACTCTTTGTATTCAAAAGAGCAAATCATATGCTTCGAAGTACCAGTGTGAAGGCCTTGACGTTATCAGTGGTCAGCTTCACTTCAAGCTCAGGATCATCGACAAGGTCCAGAAGAACATCCATCATATCTTCCGCCCGCTCCTTTTGTTGTCGGTTTCTACACATTTTATGCTCCTTGATACTGAAGTCTAATAATTTATCGAATTTTTTACTTAATCTCTTCATCTTCTTCACATACCCCTTAAGATCCAACTGAGCAAGCCATGGGATCCAATCACCAATAACAAACACGCCAATCGCAGAAACAGCTCGTCAAACATCTCCTGGAGCTCCCCTAGCGTCACTGCTTCCCATTTATCTGCTGATTCATTGAAGTATTTCTTTCCAAGCACAATCCTGCTCATAAGACTAAGGTTGGTGTGACTAAGATGGTCCCTTATGCGGACTTCTTTACACCTCGATTGTATAGTCGAGAGAGAAAATCACCTCTCCTCCGCCCTTACGTACTTGTATGACTCCAACCTTTTCGAGTTGAAATGCTGGGTTATAAAGATTTTCCCCCCTTGGCGCTAGTGTGGACCATGACCCCAAATAATGTCTGAGAAGTGATAGGCGAAATACTCCCCTGCAGCGAGCTGTGGCCAGGAGGCAAACGTAGAATCATGTGTTTTCAGAAACTCTTTATCCAAGTCGGGGGAGTTTGTCACAACAACATTGGAAGACCCAAACTTCAGCTGCATCAGAGATCCATCACTTTCAGAAACCTTGTGGAGAGATTGGTGGGTGTGTAGGCGATAAGGTTGAGATTTCCGATTATTGACCACGGCCTTGGACCGGGTGGATAAGACACTTGCATGTTGCGGTGAAGCAACGAGAACCTTGCTATCAGCCAGACAATCAAGCCAGCTAGAGCCCATATTATGGCATTAGGAGAAATAATTGTGACTGAGGAGCAGTCCATGAGCTGATAAATTGTAAACTGTGAAGATGTATATGATAATCACTTGGCGAAATATTTTATATCGGCTAATGAGGAAAAGATGAGGTGACTTATATTGGATTGTTAAACCATGACTTACAAGTCTGGACTTTTAAGTCACAATGAGGATATAATACAATATGAGCTGACTTGAAAATTCAACATGGTATCATAACCATTCAACATATCACTTACGGGGATCTTCAAAATCAAAATTATTGTCCAAACTCATCTGCCTGCTAAAATACTAAAAGAGATCAGAAGTTTAAATGACAAACGTGCATAAAAATTGTTGTTGGAACTTCTCTTCAACACGACGAGCTTGTTCTGTACTACATGCAATTAACATGAGCCACAGAAATACTAACCTGGGTATGTATTATGCAAGTTTATAGGATAAGTTGACTCTACCATGGATCGGCAGTTCACTGCCTTATCGGCTTGTGAAATGTGGAAGCTGTCGGACAAGCTCTTTGAAGCTTGTAAATATACCCATTTCCTTATGAATCCAGATAAGCTTGTGGCTTACTGAGTAATGCGAACCCCTCCCTTGCAACTGTCTCGAGTGGTGAAGACAGCCTTGGGTCCTCTTTCTTCCAACCATTACTCACAGCTGTATCATTATGTGGCTATCTCCACTTGATATGGATATATGCAGAGCTAGGAAACAGCAACATCAGGTGATGAAATGACAAAGTCAAGTGTAACCCTTAAGATCTTATTTCTCAATCAAGCCCTAACAATTTGGTTAGCCTAATCCAATCAAAATTTCAAGTAAATTCTTTAAGTTTAAAGGGGAGTGCTGTTAACTTGTAAGTGAATATTCTTCAATGTCTTCCCAATTTCGGAAAGTTCTGTTGTAAATAGCCATCTGTATCATCTTCGCAGTTAACAAGTGTTGAGTATGTCACTTGGCGAAATATCCCACATCGGTTAGTGAGGGGAAGAGAAGGTGACTTATATTGGATTGTTGAACCATGACTTACAAGCTTGGGCTTTTGAGTCACAATGGGAATACAATCCAATATGAGTCGACCCGAAAATTCAACAAACAAGGACCAACAGGAGATGTCAAAATGATACAGAATGAAGCTAAGAGGATAAAATTGAAAAAAAAAATCTGCATCGACCAACCATGCTGCTTAGGTTTTCGCTGCTCGGTGCCCACCGGATCCTGGCGTAATGCTTCGACGACCGATCCGTTTCCGAATCTAACAACATTGCAGCTCCAGGCGACGGAAGCTGCGATGGTAATTGCAGTCCGAGCCCGAAAATCCGTTTCGAATGGAGGATATTCAGCGCGGCACCGGAGACGATAGGAGAGTTTGAGCGCAGAGGATGATCTAGGGTTCCGCCTTGAAGGATTTCGGTTTCGAATTTTGAGCCATTTGGGGCTTCTGTTCATCGTTTGAAACCTGTATGTGCGCGCTTTTCCTGAAACGACAGCGTTTTGATATCTACTGCACTACAAGTCAAGTTAATTTTCTGGTGTGTACTGGCGAAACTTGTTTGGGACAGTAACCAGGGGCCGAGACATTGTGAGGTGGACCGAGTCCTGGTGACCGTGGACACGGTCAATCAGGAACTGTCACGTGTCACGTGACATATTGAAAAGTGAAAATTACACGTGGCGATTTATCAGTGGATTGAATATTTTTTTAATTTTTCAATGTGCCACGTGACAGCTCCTCATTGATCGCGTCTACCGCGACATGATGGATACAGTTCACATAAGTCTACTCCCCAGGGGCCAGGACAGTGGCGATTTCCAAATTTAACTCATAATTTATTAAAATAAATAAATATATATTTACAAAAAAAAAAAAACGAAATGGCACCATGTGTAAATTTTTTCCGCACCCCAATTAAAATTCCTGAACCGCGGCCAGGACATAAGCAGAAAATGCAAGTCCGCATTGCAAGTAAAAGTAGACGAGTTCTTATACTTGCTGATCATGGTGGACGGAGATTTAAGTGTACAGGTGAGGAGGAAGGCGAGGCTCCACGACAGCAACAAGCGGGTTCTTCCGAGGAGTTGTGAGGCCATAAATTTCCTCCACGTCCAAGTCTTTCGGCTTCATTTCCTGCGGCAGTGTCCAGTTGAACCCGTGCACCAAATTAGCCAAGCTTGATTTGATCATCTTAAGCCCCAGGGTGTACCCAGGGCACATCCTGCGACCTGATCCGAATGGCAACAGCTCGAAGCTCTTCCCCTTGATGTCAATGTCCTTGTTTAAGAATCTCTCGGGGCGGAACTCCTCTGGGGATTCCCATATAGTTGGATCTCGACCCATACTCCACGTGTTGATGAGGACGACAGTGCCTTTGGAAATATCGTAGTTCTTGATTTTACAGTCTTCAAGGGCCAAATGCGGAGCCAATAAGGTGGCGGCTGGGTGCAGTCTCATGGTTTCCTTCATTATCGCGTCCAGGTACGGCAGGTTCGGTGTGTCCCTTTCCTCGACCCATCTCTCTCGGCCTATGATCCCATCCAGTTCTTCTGTGGCTTTCTTCATTTTCTCTGGGTTCTTCATCAGCTCTGTCATTGCCCACTCCACTGTGGTCGCAGCAGTGTCTGTGCCTCCCGCCAGCAAGTCCTGTTCGCAAAAATAGACCCTGTAAAATGCGTCACATTTGCTTGACACTTACGCAAAAAGATCGAACCTAAAGCTGTCAATTACCACGGTGAAGGCTTTGACATTTTCAACGGTCCACTTCACCTCAAGGTCTGGATCATCGATGAGGTCCAGAAGAACATCTGTCATATCCAGAGCTTCCACCCTTTTTGTGGCTCTAGCTGTCTTATGCTCCTCGATGACAAACTCGATGAATTTATCGAACTTTTTGCTCAGATTTTTCATCCTCTTCACATAACCCTCAAGATCTAACCGAGCAAGCCAGGGAACCCAATCCCCAATGGTGAACACCCCATTGAGTAAAATTATTTCCTCCAACATCACCTGGAGCTCTTCTACCGACATGACCGAGTCATCTGCTGGCTTTGCTCTTAGATGCTCCGAGTCACTCGAATACTTCTTTCCCAGAACAACCCTGCTCATGATGTTAAGATTTAGACGAGAAAGACGGCACCGAATTCGGACCTCATTTCCCCTCAAGTCATACAGCTGCTTGAGCAAATCTGTTCTCTCCTCCACTCTTATGTACTCGTACGAATCCAACCTCTTCGAGCTGAAAAGGTGGGTGAGAAAGACTTTCCTGCCTTGGCGCCAGTGTGGTCCGTATGCTGCCCAGGTCATGTCCGAAAAGTTATAGACGGTATACTTTCCAGCAGCAAGCTGTGGCCTGGAGGCAAACTTAGAGTCATGCGTTTTCAGGAACTCTTTTGCCATGTCAGGGGAATTCGTCACAACAACGCTGGAAGACCCGAACTTGAGCTGCATCAGAGGCCCGTAGGCTTGAGAAAGCTCGTAGAGAGATTGGTGGGGAATGGGGCCTATGAGGTTGAGATTTCCTATGACTGGCCATGGCCTCGGACCTGGTGGAGAGGACCCTTGCCTGTAGCCACGGCGGAACAATAGCCTTCCGATCAACCAGACTGTGAACGCAGCTAGAGGCCATGTTATGGGAACCGCAGAAACTGAGGTGAACGAGTAGCCAGCCATTGCTCTGCTGATGGATTCTGAAGAAGTTGAAAATTATTTATTCCAACCTATATACAGATATTCCATATGCTTGAGCATTCAGATAAAAACAGTTTTACGAACACAAAATTTAATAATGTTCAGCAACTTGCCATCGTCATCGGAAGCGATAACAAATGTTGAAAATGATAAAAAAAGAAGAAGAAGGCATGGCATGCATGCCTGACAAGACCCACACGGGGTTTTAAAAAAAATGAAATAGTGGTGAGGTCCACCCGTTAAAAAAATTAATGCAATTTCCAAAGTTTGGAGGGTTAGGAAAGTGGATGAGAGGAGAGAAAATGAAATTAGAGGAATGAGTGTTATCCGGTTTAAAAAGAATTTGTAAGGATAGAAAACAAAATTGTCTAAAATATCTCACAAAATATTTTTTATGTTAATGAACACTCTTTTAATGAAGGACAAAATGATCCTTTTATCCTTTTACATTCCCCCTCCGGAGGAGAAGAAATGGGGTTTTAAGCCCCTCCAAGCCACCCCCTTCAAATTTCTTCTAAAAAAACTTAGGAACAGCCTATAACCCCTCAACACCTCAGCCTCTATGTATTTCGATAGTTTATCTCTCTAGTTTTTCAGTGTATTTTCATAACGGTTTTATATCGTAAGGAAATAAATTAATATTTTTTCTTTCTTCAAAATTTATCAAATTTCACATACACGTTTAGTTGAGTGCCGAAATTATTAATAAGTCCTAACAAAAAAAATATATATAGTAACTCTAAATACTGATGTACAAAACTATTCACGTAGGGGTACGGCGGGGACTCCGCTCGCATCTATATCTAACGCACCATATTTAATAGGTATTTGGATCTGAGGCCCCTCTTTATTTAAACCGTTACGGCAGCTACCTCACTGTATTTGTATGGCTATCAGGACCTTATCTGAAATGTGAAAAGTTAAGACAGCTACAACCTTAGAAAGAACAAAAAATATCCATGAACTGGTTACTGGAACGTTACGGCAAGGAAGAAAAAGTTATCAGTAATCTACTTGTATTGATAAGACAAAACATTGGTGTCATGTTGTGGGATTGGCCAAACCATTGTCATCATACATCACTTTCTGCAATTAATCTAGAAGAGCTTATGGCATACTAGGGATTGCATGAGCTTCCTTTCAGTTAGAAAGCCTGAACTAAAGACAGGGACTTTGCTGCACAAGAAGATATACAGACCTCTAATGGAAGGCATGATAGAATAAAAACCTTTTATAAAAGAAAAAACTAATGGTAAGCATAATAAGAAAATAAAGATAAACAAACCATATAAATATAATTTAGTGATAAGCAAGTTGATCTTAGACTAGGAAACAATTAAGCTGATAAAATATTCTTAAATTTTTGGATCGGCTCATACTAGATTTTATCATATTCGTGACTCAAAAACCTAAACTTGTAAGTCATGGTTTAACAATTCAATATAAGTCACTTCCTCTTCTCTTTACTACCCTATATGGTATATTTCGCCAAATGCTCTTATTCAACCGATATGATATGTAACAATGTTATGTGATACTGTATGGGACTAAAATATAAAGCAACCTCCATTTGTTCATACCGTGCATCACAAGCTTCCTTCTTGCTTTCAGAACTTAAAGCCATTGACTAATGATTCTCCTGCACCAACGGATAACATGTGATTAATCAAGTTTTTCAAAGTCCCTTTGCATTACACGTTCAGCAATGATATTGTGCCATTCACTTCACGAGGCCTTACTGTATCTTTCAGTTCTTCCCGTTAAGGCAGGGTTCACATATAACCATAGGCAAAGACATCACAAATTGCTGGCTGATATTATTTCCCAGTTCAATATGAAGGATACTGCATAACTGCCTATGAAACTCTGACAACTAAAAAAAAAATGACGAATTTTAGGAGCGCTCACCCAATTCTATATATTCTGTAGCAAGTAACAAATCACAACAAGCTAGAAAATTAATCATTAATAATCAAAAGCGTATACTTACCCATTTCTATATATGTTTGCTCTCAGATGATAAAATGCAATTTATTAACAAACTTGACACATTAAGCATATAGATATAACAAAGGGAAACAGATGAAATGTGATAACCACATTTCATAAACAAGGCTTTGGCCTGCAAGAAGCAGATTTGTGGTTCGACATTGTACATGAATCTGCGAATCAGTAAAGTGAACTTTCAGATGAAACTTCTGAATCAACAGTTCAACAGCTAACACTGAGATCAAGTATGGACCCAAAACTTCAGGTAAATTCTCAAAGCCGAAAGGTAAAAATCATTAGTGTGTATGAACGTAACCTCGTCAATGCCTTCCATGATTTCCATCAAGAATAAGCAATGGCAGCCCAATGCCCAACTAGCACATGCAAAAGGCAGCATCAAGATGCTTTTTGAGCTCCGAAAATCCCTCTGCGAATCTCCAAACCTCTTCACACAAGCTTTCTTCGACCTTCCAGGCACAGCAGCAGATATATTCTCCCAGTTCATCGTCATATCCTTCAAGAAAGCTTTCAATGCATTCAGCATTGCTTTATCCTCTCCAGGACTCAACCCAGTGCTCAAACCATCATTTTTCCTGCTCGCCTCAGCCACCATTCCTCCATTATCACTCCCTACCTCTGTGCTGTCCGATGGCTTCCTATTCTTGAGGAATTGCACATTAGAATCTCCACTTCCCACACAAGAGATATTACCTGGCTAGGATCTTTCTTAGGATAGTGAAACAGAATTAAGGATACAATTCATGATTTTCCAAAACTTGGTAAGAACGCGGCGGATTGAGACGGCGATGGCTGCGCGCGAGATTGGAACAGAAATCGAGGTCGCGATTCCTCGTCCAGAAACTCCATCGAAGATCTGGCGAAAGCGATCGCGGGGGGAGAAGACGAGAAGTAGGGGAAGGTTTTTATTGGGCTGCGGATTGGGCCTGTTGGTCTTATTGGGCCTGAGCTTCTACCCAATTATCAGTTGACATTTGTAACGGTTTTCAACGGTCAAGCGAGATTTAATCTCGTGGAACTCGATGGTATTGAGATTTTTTTTTTGTGTAATTAGATTGTCAAACCACAGCCGCGCAACTGAACCGTTCGACTCTTCGAGAGTACAAATTTTGAAACGACGTAGCATCAGCTGTTTGGCATATAAAATGAGGTAATTTTGTTTACCTAGCCATTTGGCAAGAGTAATACCCTTCTGCCTATCAATCAACAGTTTAACCGGTGCTGTTTCGGGTCTGTAGGGTGTAAATTAAAATTAAGAAATTGATGAATTGAATTATTTGGAAAAAATGTGATGATTAATGGTTTGGTTTTTATTTTTTTCATACCGAATCAATCCAAACCGAACAAAATTAGAATTTTATATGAAAATTCTTCTATTTAGTAATTAAATTAGTGAATAAAGTTCATAAAAATTTATCCGAACCAAATCAAACCATGTGATTTGATTTGATTTTTTAAAATTAACGGTTCGATTTGATTTCAAATTTATCAAATGGAATATCAACAATTTAATTTAATTTTTTATTAAAAATTGAACAATGGCGACCAACAGCCACATGTGGCCCCAGCACAGGATTCAGGATCCAAATTTTCAGCTCCAGTCAATGCGGAAGAATAGAAATAAAAATAAACATAGAATAAATTCGAAAGGCAACATCTATTTGTCTTCCTCTAGAGCGGTCGTCAGCAACTCTAGCAAGCACACGGTACGGCTTACTTCTCCGATTCGATTCTCGGGCCCGAGGAGAAGATTCCATCGCATATTCCTCCCTCGATCACCGATCGATCGATCTTTCGTTCATTCGTGCCATCTTCGATTCCCATCATACGCAATGAGAATCTCCGAAGGCTCCTCCCAGAGGTAGTTTAATCTTATCGTAATCATTGAAGATCGGTTTTATTATTTTTAGTTCCATTTTCGATCTGGTGCATTTTTTATTGACGGGAAAAATCGACGTCGAGTAGGTTTTTGTGATTTGGGAAATTTGAATTTGAGACTTCTTTTTTGGTTTTTGTGTGGTTGAATTTGGGTATGCATGTCTTTTTCCATGATGACGATTGGAACTGCAGTGTGGTAGTTTGCATCTAAGTGCTATTTTTGGCTATGAGATTATACGCTAGAAGCAATGCTTGACTGCCTATGTTCAGATTTAGATTGTGGCTGGCCTGAGAACTTTACTGGTTTCAAGATCAATGAAGATGTGGGTTTTTGGAAAAAAACTGCTGTAGAGGCAGTATGTGCTTCGTTTTTTTGTGTACAGGATTTTTGTTGGGCCAACAATGAATTTGTTTTTCATGATAACTGCAATTGGGTGTTTTGCTTTCATTATGGACAAAGTCGGTGTTGCATTTGAGAGTTTCACAGGGATCAAGAGTAGGCTGAAATGTGGATTCTGCTGATAACGATTTACTTTTGAATGTTTTCGAATTTGAGCTATTTTTTTTTCATGAGAAACAGTTGAACTGCATCTTCATTTTAAAATTAATGGTCAGACCTCCCAGCTTGCTCCTGTTATATCTCTCAAATTCATAGATTTTGCAGTTTTTCTCGTGGCCGGATATTTCAATGCTTCTTTAGGGCTAGTCATGAAGTATTCTGTGCCCCCCTCACAGAAGCCGTGAATCTTCCAATACATTTATGTTTGCTATTTTCCTAATTCATTTTATATTCCTGAACTTCTATGTTACATAATCTTTACAAATGTCATAGGTGTCCCAGAGAAATTCCATCTCACCTCTATGAGCACCAACCATGATCGTTTTGTGACTTGGTTTTTATGTATACTGTTTTCTTTGTGAATGCAGCAAAAATGTCCTCGCTAAACTTGCACCACTCCAAGCTGTACTATTTGACGTTGATGGAACGCTATGTGATTCAGATCCTCTTCACTGGTTTGCTTTTCGTGAGATGCTCCAAGAGGTAGATAAATCTGCATTTTAATTCACTGATATGTTGAGCTTTTTGTTTAAGGGAGTGTTGGAATTATATTATTTTTTCAGATTGGGTATAATGGTGGAGTTCCAATTGATGAAGCATTTTTTGTCAAGAATATTGCTGGGAAGCATAATGATGATATTGCATCATTTCTCTTCCCTGAAGATCATGAAAGGGGTACCAAGTTCTTGGAAGATAAGGAAGCCATGTTTTGCAAGTAAATTCTTGCTCTCAATCTGTTAAAGATTTTCAAGACTTCAAAAAGTTCACAAATGTTCTGACTTCTGACCTTACCTGATGGCTATAAAACAGATTGGCAGCAGACCAAGTAACTGCCATAGATGGCCTATACAAGCTAAAGAAATGGATAGAAGATCATGGCTTGAAACGAGCTGCAGTCACAAATGCTCCCCGACCAAATGCGGAACTCATGATATCTTTACTTGGACTGACCGAATTTTTTGATGCTGTTATCATCGGGGACGAGTGTGAGCATGCCAAACCACACCCTGATCCATATCTGAAGGCTCTTGAAGTACTCAATGTGTCGAAAGACCATACTTTTATTTTCGAGGTTTTGCCATTTCCTTTTTTTTATATAAGTTCTTTATTTAAGTCTCCGTTCTCTGGGCCCGTCAATAAATCAATAATATTCGTCTGACTCAGGATTCTGTTTCCGGAATAACTGCTGGGGTGGCGGCTGGGATGCCTGTTGTCGGCTTGAGCACAAGAAATCCAGCAACTTTACTCATGGAAGCCAAGCCTTCACTTCTTATCCAATCGTACGCTGACCCCAAATTATGGGAAGCATTGGAGGAGGTCGACAGAGTAAGCGGTGGTGCATCCACCCACACCGCTTGAGTTGTTTATCAAGTCAGCATAGTCTCCGTCGACTGAAACGTAGGTTTACTGTTTATCGTTTCCACAATATTCTTGTTGCATAAGTTTCAGTTGTCAATCGACAAACTGCTTTTTACATGTTCTGCATCAACTATTTACGCGCCCCTACAGAAAACTCTTGAAACAGCATCTACGATGTAACATTATGATTACGGTCATATGATTTTAGCTACATAATCTGCTATTCAGTTTGATGCTCACTGTAAAGTTGATAGCTGGATCACGAACAGGTAAGAGCACAGGGTAGGTTGAAGGCTCGAACCCTTTAACATGGCTGGACGAAGGCTTGATTATTTCCTCCTGTGGTGTCTGCAGTTGTTACTGATTTGGCATCGTCTGAATAGTAGTGCTGATAGATCCGCAAATCTTCAATTAGTCTGAAAAAGAGTTATAATTTTATAAGTATATGATTGGTAGCAGACATTAAGAACGAGATAATATTACCATAGTAATATATTTAGTTTAAAATAAAGATGGTATAATAATACATTAAATAAAACAATCCGTATCAATAATATATTTTTAATAAATATTATTACTTATACGGATATTTATAATATATTTTTATGCTATGCGTTCAGTCAAATGTGCACTATAATACATGGATTAAGAATGAATATAATATTAATTGTTATTGTGAAATTATCTTATAGATAATTATAGTTTATAATTACTACTCAAGCTCACTATTAAAAGTAAAAAAAAAGAATATAAGAGAGGCAATCTTACTAAAAAATTATGAGAAGTATTATTAATAAAACCAAGTGTTATGGTAGTAATTACTGTTCTGATTTATTAACGTGTCACTTGAATTACGGAATATCATGATGTGATGCTAGAGTCCATTTCAAAATTTCCCACCATAAAAAAAGCTATTAAAAATAAATTTTATTTAATTTATTCTGTGAAATCGAAATAAGATAAAAATATGATATTTTTTTCACATGAAAGATTCATTTTTCAATTATTGTTTTATTTTACTTTTTAAGTTTTTTCAAAGATGCAAACGGAAGAGAGCGAATTTCATTGATCGTAATTAATCAACAATTAACCGGTAATTAATTAACGAATGAAATACATTCGCCGCTAAGTAAAATCGCGTCATTCGTACGTAAGTCATCTCATCGGAAAAATCATTTCGATTCTCCGGCGATCCGTTTCTGCTGCTCCATTCTCGTGCTCGATTCCGACCAGGTTCTTTCCGGATTCTGGTTCTCAATCCGTTCCTTGACCTAATTACGCATGTCAGCTTAGGTTTGATGAGCGATTTATGTGTTTCGGTGTTGAGTGAATCGGTTGTTAGGTTAGGGTTGTGATTTCGGCTAGTAGCTGGTGTTGTGTTTGTGGCGGAGGTTTTTGGTTTGGATTTGAGCTGCTTGATCGAAAGCGGAACCGTAACCCTAGGTTGTGTGTTCTGTGGAGAAATATGGATCAGTTTGGTGGAGATGTTTGTTACTTTCTGAAGTTTGCTTGTTGAGTTGTTCAAATAATTTGTGATTAGTTTTTGGTTTTGTGTTATGCAGGGATTGAAAGCTGACTGTGGAATTGGTGTGAAGCAGGCAACATGGTTTCCTTTGAAATGAATGATCGAAAAAGTGAGTGTAAATGCCTGTGTAAGCCGGATCACGCGTTGTATTTTTTTATTAGTGATTTGGAGATACTTTTGAATTCATTTAAGTTCTTTGAAAGTTATTGGTTACTGGTTAGTCTAGCAATGGTTATGGAGTTGATAGAAGTATCCGAAATTGGTAACAGGATAATTAAGTTTGGTTTAATTAATGTTTGCCAAATTTCAGTTTTCCCATATGTAATGGCATATACAGCCAATTTCGACCCTTCATCTTCCACTAACAGCAGGGTTATTCTTGATGATTACATTATTTGAACTTGCAGCTCTAACACAATATGCTTGATTTTCTGGATTTTCGTCTGAACATTTTTGGGAAGATTATATGAACGTAAGAGAAGTTGTGTAGTTGATCTGTTTGGAAATCTGATGGGCAGGCTTAAAATTTTGTGGTTATGATTTGTCTTATGAAGATGGTTGCATTTACCATGATTGAATCTACTTACGTCCGCCTGTTACTTTTCATTACATTGCTTGAACTACAATCACTTGATTCTGTGTCCATATTTTGTCTGAAATATGATCTTCCCCAATAACATGGATGTTGAGCATATGTGCTCTCATTGTCAGTTTTCATGATATTTCTATTGATGGTTTTTAATTGCCTTCCGAGCAGAGATTGGGCTTGGATTGACAGGGTTTGGAGTGTTCTTCTCTTTCTTAGGGATTGTTCTTTTGTTTGACAAGGCCTTGATTGCGATGGGAAATGTGAGTATTATTGATTACTGAGTTTTGATTTTCAACACTTGTCGGTATTTTCATTCATAACTGCTTGTTGAACAAGCTCATGAAACTGTGCCTCCTTCATGGAACACCAGATTCTCTTCCTCTCCGGGGTGGCTTTGACCATAGGGCCAAGGTCTACTTTGCAATTTTTCATGAAGCGACAGAACTACAAGGTCCTATTCCTGAGTACTTTCTCTCAGTTAGCGTGTTCCTTGTTGTATGCGTGTGTTGAAGCTGGTATATCTACATTCCAATTTCTATCCTAATGCCATCTTGGTGCCCATTGCTGATCTCTCAGGGAACAATTTCTTTCGGCATTGGCTTTTTCTTTGTAATCATTGGATGGCCAATCATAGGCATGATTTTGGAGACATATGGATTCATTGTTCTTTTCAGGTCAAAACATGCATTATTTAGTACTAATCAACCATTACAATAGGGAAAATGAATAAGAGTTTATTTTTGTAAACTCACCTGTGATTGACTTTTTGTTCAGTGGATTCTGGCCTACAATTGCTGTATTTGTGCAACGGATACCAGTTCTCGGTTGGGTGTTTCAGCAACCATTTATCAAAACGGTATGTTTCTTTTTATTTGTCTTTTGTTCTCTTTTCATTTAATTTGTATGGTACTGTTGACGGTTGATAGCAAGACAATTCAGTCACAAAATATAACATACTCAGACTCCATGAAGCAAACAAGGTCAATTGCATCAGTGAACGTGACTTAATTTAGTTGAGCGCACAAAGAAAACTAGATAAGATAAAACTGGTGTGGAATGACATTAGTTATAATGTGATACTTATATATGTCAATTTGGAAATGAATCCGGGAATACAACTTCACCACAATTAGTAGTTGCTCCTTGCAAATACAACCTAGTATGTTGACCAAGTATTGCGAAATAAACCCAGAACGAATGACAGTTGACATTATTTTGCCTGTTTAGTATAAAGGTTTACTTTCTGTTGCAAAAAATTACTGTTTTTGTAAGCTGATAATACTTTTATATAAGCTTAAATATTGTTTTGGTTGTGCCCTTAGACTTATATTTGTATACAATTGGGTTATTATATCAGTCAGTCAAATCATTTGCCTAATGTTCATCCTCATCTTGCCCTCAGTTTCTTGACCGATACAGGGGTAAGCGAGTCCCTGTATAACCAGAGTGAACACGTGCTCACGTGATTCACACGACAGATTCTGTAAGGCTCTCTGTAGTATACCATCGAATGCTAACAATGTTTTTAAAGATGGTTTGTATAGTGTGTGTAGACTGTTCTTCACAAACAATAAGATATTTGATTTGTTGATTTCTATGACCCCTCATCATTTCAATCTCTATTATACTTTCTGCATCGGGATCTCTTACTGGCTCAAGGTTGTGTTCACTGTTGAGCGCTATTGTATATCAAACTACAAGAGTAAGAAATAGCGTTGGTAGTATTGAACTTAAGCTCCCTATGGAAGTTGCGAAGTTAGTTACACAAACTGCTTCAGGTGTTGCAGATAGTTGGAGAAACGTCATCACCTTGTTTTGTGACCTTGGAAGCTACTTGTAACTTTTGATACAGCATGAGCCATGATTTCCAGCATCATTGTTGAAGGATCAACTCCTTTTCACTACAGGGCATGGCTGGCATTACTGATTGTACGGCCTCTCATCCCCTCTCGTATATGGGAAACTAAATTGAGGGATCTGATTGTGGGTAAAACGACTTAGTTAGTTATCATGTGGGTGTACTCGATGTCAATTTTTTTTACCTGTCTGATTCGACATCCGAATATGATGATGATGATTTGAAGAAAATTTAATCAGACAGCCTCAATGCAGAAACGTAGGAGGCAACAAAACCTTATCTCATTACACCATGTGAGATCAAAGGTGCAAGAGTCTCCAGCAATCATCAATCAACAATTCAACATCTGCTCCTGGTTAACAACCATTTCCCTTTCCTTAATCAGATCAGAATATTCAGTTTATAGTATTTTTTTCACAAACGAGTGGGGCCGCGGTGACGGATTTTTAATCCAGCAAAACGTCGTCGTCTGGGTTTAACTGAACTGGACTCCAGCTAAGCAAACGTAGCTTCTACTTTTTGAATAAAAAAACAGAAAGCACAAAGCAGAAGCTGGCAAGTGTGCGAAATTTTCATACGAAAAAAAAATAAACAAAAATGAAATTAAAATTCAGACATTCTCTTTCCGACGATCGACATGCGCAGGTATTTTCCATAAACTTCTTCAATAATTTACATATTCATTATTTAATTGCGAAATCCAAATTGTGACGAGTGCGAGCTGCGGGATTCATTCAGTCGAATCTGTTGACTGATTTCTCACTCACTGCTGCCGCACGAACTCGATCGAAAGCGAAATTAATCCCCTTTACGTTACTCCACAATCGATGCTGCTGCTTGATTGATTTATCGTGTCTCTAATTTCCGACCATTCGATCTACCCTATCGTCTCCACTCCCATCCTCAGGTCAGCATTTGTCCCAATAGGCTCCTTCATTTTCTGTTCTGTTTTTTTTTGTTTGTTACTTTTTTAGGGTTCAACAAGGTTTCGTGTAGGAATCTGGATTTATTTTGGTGCTTAGTGTAAGTTGTGGACAAGTTTTGGAGGAAGCTGTTAGTTGTGGAGTTTGATGTTGATGGGGGTGGACTAGATCAGGTTATAGCTGTCCTTTGACGCAACAAGTACGGAAAAGCAGAGTGAGTGTTGACTGTCTGGGGCAGCATTGTGGAAATCGGGCTGTCAATTTTGAGCTTTATCTGTTTCTAATGTTCAAGTGAGATGTGTTGTAGTTCGAGTAGATTTGAATTGAGTGAAGATTTGTGATGCTTGGAGGTCCTCGGAAATTTTAGACTTTTACTCATTTCAGATGCCTTATGTGTGTTTTAATTTACTTCAAGTGAAACATTTTTCAATGCATCATCAGTTTATTGAACAATGTGTGTCAAAATCTTGTCACAATGCCAGGTGTCAATCAGTGGATGAAATCCAGACATTCGGCTTGGGAGGAACGGTATCAGCAGGAGCTGTATTCATTCCTCCAACACAAAGGACTGAAAGATTTCTTTGATGCGGCGAGAAGATTCATTTTGCACGCTTAGCATGAAGTTCTAACTGGAGTGAGGTCTAAACTGGGATATGCATCATTCTGCATGTGTGATATGCAGATTGATAACTTAGGTGCTGGTGTGTTGTGATGCCTTCACAAGGGATACAACGGTTCATTACATTATGCTGCATTCTGTTGGGGTCTGAAGTTTTCACTGCCTGTTTTGGTGGTACCGGGGAGCACACTGTTAGCAGTCATTTATTAGGAAACCAAGCACTTAATTCGCTTCAGTTTGTCGGTGATAGCATTACGACATCCTTAACCAGCCCTACAGATGATCTGCCTCCTTCATCATCTTGTGCAGACCTGAAAGGTGTCGGATCTTTTAACAGTACCTGCTTGCTGAATTCAAATCTGTACTTGAGCTCCGATCTCTACGTTCATGGAACGGGAAACCTTGAGATACTCCCGGATACTAAAATCATTTGTCCTTATGAAGGCTGTTCGCTAACTTTTAACCTATCCGGAACTGTTAAATTTGGTCGCAATGCTGCTGTTGTTGGGGGCACTGTGGTCATAGCTGCTGTCAATCTTAGTTTGGAGTATAACTCATCCATAAACACGACATCCTTAGGCGGACCACCCCCTACTCAAACCACTGGTACACCATCGGGAGATGATAGGGCCGGTGGAGGGCACGGTGGCCGTGGTGCCAACTGTTATAAACACAACAAGACTACTTATTGGGGTGGTGATGTTTATGCGTGGTCGTCTTTATCATCTCCATGGAGTTATGGGAGCAAAGGAGGCCATTCATCATTTCATAGAGATTCTGAAGGGAAAGGTGGCGGTCGCGTGAAGCTTGAGGTAAATGATACAATCTCTCTGAATGGGTCAGTGACTGCAGAAGGAGGGGATGGAGGAAAAGAAGGAGGTGGTGGTTCTGGTGGAAGTATCATTATCCGTTCTCGAAATCTGTGGGTATATCATTCCTTTGATATTCAAATTTGGTACTGTTTATGCTCGAAATTATAAATCTGGTGGAACTCACAGCATTCAGTTGAAGTTTATGGATTAGTATTGGACTATTGGTGGCTTGAGGCTCATTGATTGAAATCATCTTTTTGTTTATACATAGCTTTTAACACTTTTCCTTATAACGTCAACCAGGAGAGGATTTGGATTCATAAGTGCTGCGGGTGGGAGGGGATGGGGTGGAGGAGGAGGTGGAAGGATATCATTAGGTTGCTACAGCATACAAGAGGACTTACTGATCACTGCTCAAGGTTCTTTAGCTGATCCTTTCTCATTTCGTTAAGCTTATTCGTTTTGAAGTAACACACAAAGACTATTTAACCTAAAACACTTGGAACTAGACAGAGTTCACCAGTATCGATACATGGAACTCACTGAAAGCTGCTGTACTGTTTGGATTTTTGATATCCGGAAAAAGCAATTGCTGAAATGCGGAACGAGCCAGTCTATATTGATTATTGAAGTTGTGAGGATAATAAGTGAAAGAACATGGTGTTGTATTGCGTTCATGCAGCAGTGGATGTATTATCAATCAATACGGGTTGGACAGATAGTTGTAGGTCAATTTGTGAGCTGGTGTTATAAATAGAGACTATGCAAATTGATAGATGATATTGAAATTGGGAATATCGATAATGCAGTGGAAGGGCTTTGATTGTACTAAAATAGGAGTCCAGTCTCAATATGATGGCAAAATATCCAAATTACTCTCTTTTGATTTAACTTTTTTTTTTATTTATTGATGAAAGAAGGCAGAAAAAAGAAACTGATGATCCAGTTATTTAATGGGCTACATCTAACGCGATGATGAGTCTCATTTGTGTTGTTCGGATAGAAGAACATTTAGGAGTTTTGAACCCACTGTATGGCTTGGTGTGCTTTCGAAATTTATGATATATTGTCTTGTGGTCTATTGTTGAAAATAATCATGGGGGGTTTTTGCAGGTGGCTTTAGCATAGGTTGTCCAAGAAATGCTGGTGGCGCTGGCACTTACTTTGATTCACATCTAAGGAGGCTGAGAGTAGGTAACAACAATTACACTACAGACACAGAGACTCCTTTGCTTGACTTCCCTATTAGCCCTCTATTGGCAGATGTCTATGTGGAGAACCAAGCAATAGCATTGGTTCCTTTGCTTTGGACGAGAGTTCAGGTAATTGTTCTCTAGTAGTTTCAAACCTGTACTTGTTTTTGTTTCGTCTTTAAAAGCCATCTTATGTTGTTTTCCTCTATATCTGACTGTTAAATATTGAAGCTTATGTGGCATCTGAACGGCATACAGTGTCTATTAGAATGTGAATTTAGCCTCTCTAGCACCTTGTTAAGTTGAATTTTGCCTTCTTCTTAGAATATATTAACTATATTGGGACTTTACTTGTGATCAGTCGGCTTATTTTGCTTATGCTCAAGTTGTCTTACCCAGAGCAAGAAGACTGACACTTCCGTATTTGGGGTGTTTAGGTGAGAGGACAAATTCAGCTACTTTCTGGAGGCTGCATCGTTTTCGGTTTATTTGACAGTTCTGAATCAGAGTTCGAGCTAGTAGCGGAAGAACTTCTGTTGAGTGATTCCACAATCAAGGTACGCACATTGCAGTAAACTAATTGATGGAGGCTGTCTCCATCAACCAGTCAAGAAAAGAAGCATTAAATTACCACAGGTTTTTAGGCTGTGTATGGTTTAGGGAAAATTTAGTGGAAAGGAAAATGTGGAGGAAAATTAGTAAAATCCAATGTTTGGTTTAAATGGAAAATATGAGGGAAAGAAAATTATATGGAAAGTTAGAAAGAAAGTTATGGTAAATTAAAAGGAGTTTTGAAACTTTCCTTCAAATTTTCCATTTTAAACCAAACAAAGGAAAATAAGATGGAATCCATGATGAATTTCACTTTCCATCAAATTTTCCTTTCCCTACAATTTTCCCTAAACCAAGCACAGCCTTAATGTTTTAGAAAGGATTTACAAACCCCTAAATCAAACAGGGAGGATCAATCTTGGTGTTTAGATGATGGTCATGAGCAACATTTCATCTTTATATATAGAGAGCACTGTAAACATTTTCTGAAGTCAAAACTGTTTGTAATTTTGATGGATTTTGTGATGGGGTTTTTGTGTGAAGGTTTATGGCGCATTTAGGATATCCGTAAAAATGTTGCTTATGTGGAACTCTAAGATTCAAATTGACGGCGGTGAAGATTCTATGACCGCAACATCTATTCTGGAAATTAGAAATCTCATTGTCCTAAAGGTTTGTTTTTGGGAGCCTTGTACCAAATATACTAAATATATTCTTCCCGTATTAATCAAATACCGGACTTCATATTTTTTACGGTTGTGGTGGCAGGAAAACTCAGTTATTGGCTCGACCACAAACTTGGGTTTATATGGTCAAGGAATGCTGAAATTAGCAGGTCATGGTGACGTAATTCGGGCCCAGAGACTGTTACTAGCACTGTTCTATAATGTTACCGTAAGTTAAACACTTGTTTATGAAAGTGTTGAGTCAATGAATGCATCTTGTGCTTTTGGATTTGATTTCAGGTGACCAATCACGCTGAAAATAATCGAATAATTATTCTCATTTGATCTAAATGCTTCAGCTGATACTGAGGTGGAATTTGAGGGTTATTATGAAAGTGTTAGTCAATGAATGCATCTAGCTTGATATTTTGTAATTTCCAAAAACCTCAAGATATATTTCAATAGACCTTCTAAATGAGCACTGTGCACCCTTCTCTGCGCATTAACTGCGAAGAGGCAGTTTCTACAGTAACTCAATCTTATGCTAAGGCTCGGACAACTGATATACGCAAGTGTTTTCGCTAAATTTTCTGCCCATGTAAAGCCAATTCTAACCACATTTTTCATCACTCACTCTTTGCATTTTAGGCAATTTCCCTCGATGAACTCTTTTCAGTCTGCTGATTATTTTTTCTGTTATATGTTGTTGCATTTTGTAGATTGGGCCAGGCTCATTGCTGCAGGCACCATTGGACGATGTCAGTCGAAGTTCGTAAGTATAATGCTTTAGGATATCGAATTTTCAATATTCCAATGCTCATAATGTTCCCCTTATGAATGCTGTTGCTTTATCCTGCAAAGAATCACCGAGCCTCGTTGCAAGACCGAAGTATGCCCTACAGATTTGATATCTCCACCAGATGACTGCCATGTTAATAGTACACTATCCTTTTCTCTTCAAGTAAGCCCCATCTTCTTAACTGTTGTTCTTTTTCTGTCACTGATTATCAACAGTTCAATACTGCTACTTGGTAGAGCTTGCTTTGGGGCAGTTACCAATTGGTCTCATATCATCCATGCATAAACAATGGTCCTGAATTCAGAGGTTTCTGTAATACATTTTTAGTTTTCTGTCACCAGTCACCACATCACTGGGACACTACACCTCTGACATTAGATCTCCAGAACTTGTCACTGATCCTTGTCATCATCACTGTTGTCTTTTGGGTTTACATGCTAAGAAGTTGTGCTTGAAATGAACAAAGTAGAGAGAAATTGTCGTTGAAGCCACTTGCTGGGATCTCCTTCAGAATTTTTGTATGATTTTAGTTTATAACATTTGCAGATTGTTATCACCTTTGTTTGTGAAATTGCTTGGGAAGAATGGATACAGAGAGAAAGAGAAAATACATTTGCTTCTCTCCTTTTCCTTTGTTTCTAGCAGTCATAGGTTCTTCTATGTCATTGTTGCTTTGATCCTTGCACATTTTAATTCTCATCATACACTGACATAAATACCTTGTGTCTCTAACTTACTGTAGCAGCAAGTACTTTTATTCCGTATTGAGTATGGAATGCCAAGGATTATGATACGGTTATTTGATTATCTGGTTTTACTTTGGACTAGTCATTTATATATTTGCTTCCTTTTCTACTCTGGCATTGCAGATTTGCCGAGTCGAGGATGTTCTTGTGATCGGCCTCATCAAGGGAAGTATCATTCACATTCATAGAGCAAGGACTCTCATGGTGGATACCGAGGGTACCATATCTGCATCAGAATTAGGTGAACTTTTGACTTTGGTGGTTAGTTGGTGCCCTGTCATTCCATCCTGCGATTATAAAGTATATATCTTTCTTTTGTATTTGATTTTCTTTATCAGGTTGTGGAAAAGGTTTGGGCAGTGGTATTTACTCTAATGGGGCTGGTGGTGGTGCTGGCCATGGTGGTAGAGGGGGCGCAGGATATTACAAGGGGAAAACGGGTGAAGGTGGTCGCATTTATGGTAATTCTGATCTTCCATGTGAGCTAGGAAGTGGAGCTAGTAGCCCAAATGAGGGTTTTCAAAATATTGCTGGTGGTGGGATAATAGGTACATATCTTAAGCTTTGGCACCTACACCATCTTATATATGCAATTATGGATTTTGGGAAATAATATGAAGGCATTCTCTTTCCTCTTTTTTTTATTTTGCATTCTCATTCTTTTGGTTTTCGTGTTTTATTCACTAGTTATGGGGTCCAAAAAATGGCCTCTTCTGAAGATTGATATATACGGATCCATTAGAGCTGATGGTCAAAGCTATAGCAAAGGAGCTGACGGCACACACAGTAGTTTGCTTGGTGGACTCGGTGGAGGATCTGGTGGGACCATTCTTGCCTTCCTTCAGGTTCTCACGCTTTTCAAAAATTCTACAATATCTGCTGTGGGAGGCAATGGTGGTTTTGTCGGTGGAGGAGGAGGTGGCGGCGGCAGAATCCATTTTCACTGGTCCAAAATTCGTAAGGGCGATGAATACATTCCACTCGCTTTGGTTAGTGGGGATATCAATAGCAGGTATGCTGCCGCATGTTCTCTACTATATAGATGGGTGATGTGTCCTTGTCTTCACGGTACTAGTCTTTTTATTAAAGAGTGTAATTAATTAGGTGATCAGATTTTTACATGTGAGCTTGTTTCCATTTGGTTATCAACATTTTCATCTTGTCTTCATTATTATCATGTTTTAATGCTCACTAAATGTGCTTTGTTTTTAATGTCTGAAAGTGGAGGTGCTGGAAACAGCGGAGGTATTCCTGGAGAGTCCGGAACACTTACTGGAAAAATGTGTCCTGTGGGTCTGTACGGTACATTTTGCGATGTATGTTTATATTTTTTTTTATACTATTATTTCATCTGCACAACACTCAAAAGCATGCTTTACGCGAACTTGTATGGCTTTTGCTAGTAATTGCCTTCTACTGTATTTATGCAAAAAGTACCTTTACAGGAATGTCCCATTGGGACTTACAAGGACGTTGAGGGCTCGGATCCAGATCTTTGCACCCCATGCTCCCTTGCCATCCTTCCGGCTCGTGCCGAATTCATTTACATTCGAGGTATATATGTGAAGATTTCTATTTTCAGTTGGTGGTTTCTTACTCCTTCCAGACCTTCCCTGACATTCACACAGAATTCTTTTTGGAGGAATTTCTTTTCCTGTTGATATTTTACTTATTTCCGTGTCAGGAGGAGTAACCAAGTCATCTTGCCCATACAAGTGTGTATCTGATAAGTACCGGATGCCTAATTGTTACACTCCTTTAGAAGATCTGATGTATACATTTGGTGGCCCCTTGCCGTTTGCAATTCTGCTTTCTGTCATTTTAGTCCTTTTAGCGTTTTTATTGAGCACGCTGAGAGTTAAGCTGCTTGGATCTGACTCTTGCCATGGTTCGGGATCTGTTGAAAGAAGTAGTCACAGCCATTATCCATATCTTCTTTCATTATCTGAGGTACCGTATTAGAACCCATTATATTCGTGTCCTTGGTATCCATGCTTATTTTATCAGTTAAAGTTGTGGCATGGTGATTTATTGCACATGTGATGAATACAGGTGCGGGGAGCCAGAGTGGACGAATCACAAAGTCATGTTCATAGGATGTATTTCATGGGACCTAACACATTTGGAGAGCCATGGCATCTTCCTTACTCTCCACCAGATGCAATTACCAAGATTGTGTAAGAGAATATGTCCAAATCCGCTTCCTAAGATCAACATGCCCTATTAGATGTCCTTACCATGTGAACTGAATTTTGCTCATCAGGTACGAAGATGCCTTCAACAGATTTATCGATGAGGTGAACTCAGTTGCTGCGTACAACTGGTGGGAAGGTTCAGTTCACAGCATACTCTCCCTGCTCGCGTACCCATGTGCCTGGTCCTGGAAGCAATGGCGCCGGAGAAGAAAAGTCCATTGCCTGCATGAGTTTGTCAAGTCTGGATACGACCATTCATGTCTATGCTCTTGCCGCTCTCGTGCTTTATACAAAGGGATGAAGGTGACCCTGTAACCTGATTCATTCAGTAAACCCACTTCTGAAAACATGCGCCATCTCCACTCTTGTTTTTTTTTGCTTAAATGTTCAAATCATCTCAGGTTGGGGCAACACCAGACCTGATGATTGCCTACATAGATTTCTTCCTTGGTGGTGACGAGAAACGTATTGACATCGTATCAATTATCCAAAAGCGGTTTCCTATGTGTGTAATGTTCGGCGGGGATGGAAGCTACATGTCACCTTATAATCTATACAGCGATACATTATTGACCAACCTTCTCGGCCAGGTTTTTCTCCTCTTTCTAAATAATTATGGTATGTTGGCATCTTATTTACCATGTCAATAACAAAATGGCATTTCTTTTCAGCACGTCCCTGCGTCTGTATGGAACCGTTTCGTGGCTGGTTTAAATGCACAGTTAAGAACAGTCAGGCATGGATCCATCCGATCTACATTGCATCCTGTTATTCACTGGATTAACAGTCATGGAAATCCGCAACTGGAGTTCCACAGTGTCAGAATCGATCTCGGATGGTTCCAAGTGACTTCTTCTGGCTACTACCAGCTTGGCATTCTGGTAATAGTTGGCAATTATTCTTTCCATAGCATGCGCCAGAATAACGTGTTCAACAACATCATAGAAGAATCCCCAAGGTAGTCTTCTGTCCACATTATCGCTAACCGACTCATAAAATGAAGTTATTCAACTGGTGTAGAAATCAGCGTGGATCATTTTCTTGGATCCACTTTGTTGGGTTGTCAAGGAGTTTCCCACACACTACTAACACCTGGATCTCACTTTGTTTCCAGTGAAAATTCTAGATATCCAAGTGAGAATCTAAGCCCACAACACGATCAGTCATTTGCAAGCACTGCATTGTCGCGTAAGAAAGTGAGCAGAGGAATTAATGGTGGACTTATAAACGAGGCAACTATAACGTCGTTGTATTACAGAAGAGACTTCCTTTTCCCGCTTTCGCTCATCTTGCACAATACAAGACCAGTTGGTCGCCGGGTAACCTATCATCTTTTTCACGTGCTGGTTTTTATTATGCTGGTACGAGTGTCTCATTGTGTACCATCTTAAGTTGCAGAACACCTTGCAGCTATTGATCACTTTGATGCTTCTGGCGGATCTGTCAGTCACCCTACTTATTCTGGTTCAGTTTTATTGGATTTCTTTACTGGCATTTCTCGCCATCTTGCTTATCCTTCCTTTGTCGCTGCTTTCTCCCTTTCCGGCCGGGTTAAGCGCTTTATTCAGTCGAGAACCCAGAAGAGCTTCCCTAGCCCGAATATATGCCTTGTGGAATGTCACCTCTTTTTCCAACATAGTAAGTTTACTCTTCCCTATCTTATACCCACAATATTATAATATTGAATTTGAAGCCATGACATCATAAACTTGAAACTCCCTGTACTGAAGTGATACCTTGTTATAAGTAGTTATTCCTTGTAAATTTCATTTCAAATCGACAATCGTCCACAATTTCCGGTTCCTAACTTTCTATAGAATTCCCAAGACGGGGAGTGGGGAACCAGTATTGATCCTCTTAAAAAAAAAAAAAAATTTCTATAGAATCTTTGTATTTTCCAAATTAGTAGTTTTCCACTACCTATGTTTAACAGGCAGTAGCTTTCATTTCGGGTATCGCTCGCTACGGATATTATCTTCTCCACCCGCCTGAAAATACCAACTCATGGAGCTACAGAAGGTAAATGACTAGCACCGTTTTACCTTCAAAAACATACCCTCCCTACATCCACATTTACATGTTTTGTTGCGCACATTTTGATAAATTTATTTAGCGACTAAATATATATATGATTGTATTTACTAGATACAGGTTTCCACGACCTCTTTTTGTCTACGCTTGTCCTGATAAATAACAGATGATTTCACTTCTTCCTTATTTAATTTAACGTTACATTTCTACGACAATCTAACTGAATTTCTTCATAATAACAGTGAAGATGACAAATGGTGGATGTTACCGACAATTCTCTTACTGCTCAAGTCGATGCAAGCTCGCCTAGTCGACTGGCACATTGCCAACTTAGAAGTGCAAGACATATCTCTCTTCAGTCCAGACCCGGACGCCTTCTGGGCACATGAATCCGCACTATGAGTCCCGGCACGGCATCGACATAACATATATACTTGGCATTGATCCTATTTCGTATGCCCACATTGACTGTGGAGGCGGAGTTCCCATTTGCAGAGGTTATATCTTGTGTATATATTCAGTTTCCTCCTTGTCCATATTCATTAATTTTAAAGTGTGTGAAAACTTGCAAATTTGGTTAGCATTATGAAAGGGTGTAGTACTGTAGTTAACTTCAAAGTGTTTGGTTCAATTTTTAAAAACATGTGGATATTAGTACGTGTACGCTTAAAAATTCGTATAAAATCCGTGAGCTATAATCAGTATCGGCAGTCGTTTAAGATTAAATTGAGTAAATGTGATGTGTGTTATTACTATTGTAGAAGAATTTCTTCCTAGATTGTGATGAAGTAATTAATTTCTAATGTGACAGTATTAAATTTGCATTGAAATTGCAACTTTGTTAGTTGTTATTGGATTAGCAGTGTATTATTTATATCCAGATTAACCCACCTAGTTTGCAAGAAATATTGTGTTGTTAATTATTTTATCTCCTTATTAATACATGCTATAAATAAAATTGACAAATATGTATTAGCTAAGTGTTAAATAAAAACTAACAAAAATAAATAAGTCTGGATAGGGTGATAAAAACAAAATTTGCCTTTACCCATAAATAGGTTTTTCAAATGGCATCCCTCGAAAAGAAAAATTACCAAAATGATCTGCTTTTAATGAATGGTTGTTTGGACGACGGTTGGTTGACAGTCAAATTGTCGAACAATAACTAGTTTTAAACTGGATCTGGATTAAAATGAGACTCAGTTTCAAATAAGAGTTAGAATACGTAGACAAGACGTTGTTTGTAATAACTGGATCGGAAAATGTTTGGATGGGAAATTGATTTTTAATTTAAATTTTGTATAGATTTTAGTTTTTTTTTATTTAAGACAATTTGAGTTTTTTATTTTCTTTTTGTTCAATTGGATTTTAAATCAGTTCGGTCCAGGCTAGGACCAAACCATTCAATCCGCTTCCGGTCTAAAATTTCAATTCAATTCCGGTTCGGATCTGGATTCGGTCGGGTTACTGCTTTGTTGCTTGCCGACATCTGCCCGAGCCTCGCTTCTCAAGTGCCTTCAAATATTATTATAAAAAAAAAAACTGACTTAACGAGTAACGAGCTGGTTGGTGCACGTAACGCCAAGCCCTCAATATCCACGTGTCATTCTTCCATTGGTTCCAATCACGTCGGCAAGGACAAGTATAATATCTCATCCGAAACGTCAAATTACCGATCTGCCACTACCCGCCGCATCGATCGCCTTCTTCAACTGACATCCACTCGTCCGCATCTCATCGTCCCGCAATCCTCTCTCTCTTAGATTTCCATCTCCAGATTTTTTTTTTCCGTTTCCAAGTTCGATGGAAGGACTGATCAAGGGGTTGGTGAACGTGGCGTTAGGCCAGGACGAGGATCCGCGGGAGGGCAGACAAGAGCGATCCAGCTCCAGCTCCAGCTGGGCTCAGGTCACCCACAAGCTTCTCGCTGATCCGTCTCCCAAGTTTTGATTCTGGGTTTCTTCTTTTCGCGGTTTGGGGTCTGATCCGTAAATGGGTTTTGCAGGTGGTGTCCGGGGACAAGGACGGAGATGAAGATCGGAGGCGAACCCAGCGCAAGAATGAGGTTGAAAACTGTTTAAATGGATCCAATTTTGCTTTATGTGTGTGTGTGTGTGTGTTTTGATTTGGGTAGTGAGTTGGATGTGAGATTAATTGCTCAGGGGCAGCAGCATGACGGTGAGTGGGAATTCGCAGGCTCCAGACCCTCGAGGCGCCCGCCACATGTACGACGTAAAGCTTATACCAATTGTTACCTTTATTGCTTGCTTAGCCTCTGGTTTTTTTGGAAAATGACATAGAAACTACGAGGAGAAATGGATAGATTTTGATATCGGTTTAGGAAAGTTATCCATCAAGACAATTAGGTCAAAATTTAGATTTAAAGTTCTTTTCAAGTTAAAAATAACATTTTATTAGTCGCGGATTCGAGTCTTATTGTCAGCAAATTTCAAAAAAAAAAAAATCCACTTACAACCAAACATTCAAAAGAGTCCATGAACATTTCATTTTCCATGTCGTTTTCCTTTTCCATATAATGTCCATAAACAAAACAGAGAGTTATGTTGTGTTTGGTTCGAGAAAAGTTTAAGGGAAGGAAAAAATTTGGGGGAAAGTGAATTCTTCATAGAATTTATTTTATTTATTTTTTAATTTAAACAAATTTTTTCCTATTTTTCATACGACTTTCCTTTTAGTTTTCTATTTGCGATTTTCCCTTAACCAAATGAAGGGTTTTTTTTCATTTTCCAGAAATTTTCCTTTCGCTAAAATGTTTTCTAAATCAAACACAGCCTTAGTGTATACACCAATGTGAAGAATTAGTTTCTGTTACCGAAAACTGGCGTCTTGAATCAGTAACAAGACGGTTGTGCAGGTGTTGCAGCAGGATGGATATGAGAGGAATGAAGGCGGCGGCGGTGGTCGACAAGTCTATAATCAGGTCCAGCCGAACTCGAAGGTGTGATTGTTTTATTTTTATTTTTTATCTTCACTACTTGTAAAGTGTATGGTCCGGATAATTGATGACAGGCCTGATGCGTGATCTCGATTGTGACATTTTTGTGGGATTTTTCTTTGTTCAGGAAGAAGAGGACAATGACGGCTGGGAGACCGTCGGCAAGAAGCCCCCAAGACGCCAGCACAAGGTCTGACCTTAACCTATCTCCTTGTACAACCGAAACAATTCTCTTTGCCGCTCTATCTAAGGCTCTGTTTGGTTTAGGCAAAATAAGTGGGAAATGAAATTTTGAATGAATCTTAGATTGAAAATTTAGTTAAATTACTAGTGACAACTGCACTGTCAGCTACTAGTGACAACTGCAAATTTAAAGTGTGATTATCTTCTATTGGTAAGTTAGGGTATTTCTCATTTTATCGTAATTACATTATTTTCAATTACCACCAAATTTCAAACATTTCTTAACTTTAATTAAATTTGACTCATCAATTTTCAGTACATTTAATACACATTTATAGTGCACAGCAATTTTATGGTATCCATGCTGCTGACAATGGTGGGTCAAATGTAATTAAATTAAGAATAGATTTAAAAATAGTAAAAATAAATGCAATTGAAAATAATATTGTTATATATAAGGGATCAAAATAAATAATACCCATAGTTATCAGAACCGGACCGGCCGGTTCGACCGGTTGGACCGGGAACCGGACCTGGTACCGGTCCGATTTGAAATTAATACCGGGGTGCACACTGAACCGGATAAAACTGGATAAACCAGCCGATTTTTACAAAATCGGTGAACCGGATCGGTCCGGTTGAACCGGTTTAGTGTAATTGATGGCTTAATTAAGGTTTAATTGCATATCATTAATAGCCAAAAATTTATTTTATTAAAATGTTTGAGCTCTTTGGGTTTCCATGCGAAAGCTCTAACCACTAGACCATCAAGATATTTCGTGATTTTTAGGATAAGTAGTAGATTAAATGTGATATTTAATAATAATTACATTTAAATGAACCTCCGGTCGAATCGGTTTGAACCGCTGGTTCAACCGGGAACCGGAGCCCTGACCGGTTCGACCTCCGGTCCGGTTTTGATAACTATGATAATACCTCTAAATTACAAATTGAAAATAGTATTACACTTAAATTTGAAACTACAGACCTGTGCTTTCCTTTTTATTTTTAATTTTTTTTTGGGTCTTTTTTCCCCTCAAATTTTCCTAAAAACCAAACACAGCTCAGTGTTTTAGATGTCAACAGGTGCAGAAAGATCAATGGGGCGGATACAAGCGGCCAGCCGGTGAGCAAGAATACTCAGAAGATGTCGGAGTGGCCACAGACCCATCTCAAGAAGAACTTTCGGATTTGTCTCAAGCCTGCAGCAAGCTCTGGGAGCTCGATCTGAACCGCCTGGTTCCCGGAAAGGACTACATAATCGATTGCGGCGAAGGAAAGAAAGTCTACCAGAGGGGCGACATGGCTGAAGGGAGCCTGTTCAGCTGGCTGAGCGACGAAGTGTTCAGGAAGCCCACCTACGCCCGGTTCTGCTCGCTCCTGGACAATTACAACCCGAATGAAGGGAGTAAGGAGGTGGTCACGGAGGAGGAGCGGCAAGAGCAAGCGGCGTTTATCGAGGAGATCAGCAGGACTGCGCCTATCAAATATCTGTACAAGTATCTCTCGGAGAAACGAGTTGTATCGGGGAGTTTTGAGGACTTTAAGCGCAGGCTGGAGAGTCTTTGGTTCGATCTGTATGGGAGAGGCGGTTCGCACAGCAGCTCGTCCGCGTTTGAACATGTCTTCGTCGGAGAAATCAAGAATCGTCAGGAACAAGAAGTTTCGGGCTTTCATAACTGGATTCAGGTACGCGCTTGGCTTCACTACTCTAGCTGCATCGTTACATTTTTCAGTCTCTGGAAAATCGCTGACGGACGCCTCCTCGCAGTTTTACCTGGAAGAAGCGAAAGGTCGAGTCGACTACCAGGGCTACATTTTCCCGAGGCGCCGCGGGCAAATCGTAAGTATTCGGCCGTTTTCGCTTCGTTCTTTTTGTTGGGATTACTTCGTCATTCTCTCTCATTTGGACGTGTGATCATGTTGGTGATTTTGCAGCCGGATTCGGAGACGCAGTTGCTGACGGTTCAGTTCGAATGGAACGGGGTTCTGAAGTCAGTGTCGAGCACTTTAGTCGGGGTGAGCCCCGAGTTCGAGGTTGCGCTGTACACTCTGTGCTTCTTCCTAGGCGGGGAGGACAACCACGTCCAGCTGGGGCCGTATGACGTTAACGTCAAGTGCTATCGCTTTGGAAACAGAATCGGATCCGTCTTCCCCATCGCAGAGACCTGATTCTGCTGCAACTCTCCCCCTCATGTCTTTCATCAGTCTCACTCGCTGCGCCTGAAATGGAACTTGGAACTAAACTAATTAAGTCTTTTTTATTTGAATCTCCTGCATTGTCGCTTCTTTCTTTATCATCATTTGCCAATTTCCGTTTGTTTTCCTACTAATTTTTTTATTTCGGAACCGCGAAATTTTTATAATTTTTGCAGTTCTTAACTAAGAAAAAGATTGCTCTATCAAAATCATATGTAGACAATACGATATTTTTATATGTCAATTTTCACAATTCGAAACCACAGTAATCATATTTCAAACTTCATAAATGGGACAGTTGCAACTCACGAGAAATTTAGTATGAAAACAACACTAAAAAAAATGTCTCACAAATGATAATGAATGAAGCGAAAAGACTAGATTTGATGGAAAATCTTGAGTCTCTTGGGTCACACTGCTATTTGGTGCTTTAATAATGAGAAAGATTTAAGACGAGGAGTTAAGTTATGAAACCAGCTGCTCAAAATTTTGAATCCACATATTTATGCATCGTACAGTTGTCTCTGAAGTGAATGAAGTCTAATAAACATTTTTGTGCGCTATCCAGGAACCCTATCGAAATGGGCTCTTGTTTCATAATAATAATCGGATTGTCATTCCTTGAGCTAAGCAAAACATATTCAAGATGCAGAACAGAATCACGAAAGATTCCTTAATGTGGCGATGCACTCGACGATCTGCTTTTGGTAAATTGGTTAGCTTCCGGAAACATGGGTTTAAGTGACAAGTAGAGTTCAGGCTTCAACACAAGGTTATTCCGTGGATATAGCGTTGATCTTAACTTGGGTATGTATGGCTGGAGAGATGAGATCGGCGACTTCGCTTATATTAGGGATGCCACAACAGTTTTCGACTTTGTGCTGGTGGAGCTAGGCCGGGAATATCTCTGATGTCTTTGTTGTTTGGATGCACAAGCTGCGAGAGGCCAATATGAGTTTGGGATTCTATTATGAATATGGGGTAACATGGTTAGAGGATATGTGACCTTCACGATGATGATGGCCACGACTCCCATTACAATGAGAAAGAGCAGTGCCATTATACAGCGATCAGTGGCGACCTACACAAAGACATCAATATGACTGAGATATGCAGGAGCATGTGATGAGAAGGATTGAGGTCGGTAGCTATAAAAAGATGAGTGCGAAATGAAGGTGCAGACTGAATACCTGTCTGCCGATTTCCTTGACCAGTTTAGAAGCTTTCTTCATTGAGAAATGGATGGAGTCCAGCTCGTTGACGACTCTGCTCATTTGCTCTGTCTAGAAATAGATACAGGAATTGGGATAAGAGTCAGAGTCTATTAGAATCTTGAATTTTGAACTTGCAGTATCATGTGTCGAACGTCTTCTCGACTAAGACAATCAATGATACAAACCTGAGCTTTTAAAGCTGCTGCAGTCTCTGTGCCAACGGCAACAGTATCTTGAACAACCTAATACAAAAATACAAAACATCACCCACGCCACAAAAACTGGAGAAAGAACCTTGTGAAAAATGAGTAAAACATATTCATATATGTCTAGAGAAAAAGTGTCGTGTGAGTGATTCTGGGGTGGACATAGTCCATCACGTGGACTGTGGACACCGTCAATTGGGAAGCGTCACGTGTCTTATTGAAAATTTAAAATGACACGAGATGATTCATCAGTGGTTTTGAAAATTTTGATTACGTGGCTGGTCAAAGTGTCAGGTAACAGCCACTTACAGGTGTGTCCATGATCCACATGGTGAACTACGTCCACCTAAGAATGAATCACATAAGATATAGATACAAAATACTCTAACTTGTGTAGATTATAGTGAGCCATTTCGTAAAACCCAACTTATCTCTAGTTTACACTAACTTCTATTTTCTGCTAAAATGTGAAATGGGCAAACATAACTCATGTGTAGAGTGATTTTCTTAAACAGAAATACAAGCCTACGAAAGAACTAAAGGAGGGAATGCATGTGAAGTTAATCTCCAAGAGAATTCTTACCTTCTTGGCTCTGTCAATCGCTTGATCAGTCTCATCCATCATCTGATTTCCATGGCCGATCAGCTCTTGATTTGTCATTGCTGCAAAATCAGTTTCTTTGCATCAGTACAATTTTAAAATAACAATACCCCATCAAGATCAAAACGGAGTCTATGGCCTTCCAAATCGACAGTGAAATTGAAAACCATTGTCCGTTGAGGTGATGACTCAGGCTACTAATAAAGACAAAACACAGCAAGACTGTTGACTAATTCTGGCTAGCAACTCCAGTACAATGTTACAATTGAAGAGTTGGTTTCACTACCTGTTAAAAGTTTTAGTTCAGATTTGTAGCCGAAAATACAGAAGACCATTGTGGTTTAGACACTAGTAAGTACATACAAGAGGCATGATATTCTGGAATAAAAAGATAAAACACAATATCTGATTGAAGTGAGTATGCTGGCAAGATGCCCACTTACAGGATGCTAGCAAAACATTCTCTTCTCCGTAACCATCACTTGGCCCCTCGAAGAGATCAACTCGCTTGTTGTTTTCCAGAGTGGCTGTGTGCCTGCAACAAAACAAGTTACTGAGGCCACGAACAAGTGTAGGAAAAATGCATGAAATGGAATAGCAACTGAAGAACGGTTACACAAGCAACTTACTGCTTTTTGAGAGCCACGTAATGATTCAATTCTTTGATCTGTGAATTCCGACCAGATCAGCAAAAATTCATGTTACAAATAAACGAACACTGATGTCTACAGCTTGAGATACACAAACGGCACGTAATATAACTAACAAGTCATTTACCATGGACTGTTTTTTCTCATTGAGCATCTTGGTGGTGCTGGAATCATTCTGACCCTCCAAGTCTTTCACCTCCCTATCGAACTCCTTTATCAGCCTGCAATGAGTAATAATAACCCAAATATAAAACAATGCCACACAGTGGCGGATCCAATGGGGACACTGGGGACAGTTGTCCCCCTAGATGCAACATAAAATACAGCTCAAAACAATTGTAATTTGGATATGCTTTATTTACCCTAAATTTTAATTTTGCACCCCTCAGATCCAATCCAATTTTTAATTTCTATAATCCATATCCAACTCAAAACATCTCAACAAAGTCAAATACAACTCATCAAACATCACAATAAATAAATAATTAATTAAAAACAGAAAATAAAAATTTAACTCATGCGGCGTTAAACTCAAAGCTCAAATTTCAATACACAACTCAGTCAAAAGCAAACGTAACTTCATCTAAATTTCTACTGGCCGGAAGCCCTGAGCTACAGCGCAAATCACATAATAATTAAGATGACAAAATTCAATTTTTGTGTCCCGAATTATAATTCTCGGGACCGCCACGGATTACACATGCATATGCACTGTACAGAAAGAAAAGGTACCTCTTACACTCCCTCATCTTTTCCGTGAGGTCCTCCAGCTGCCGGCTCTGCCTGTTGGCATCTTTGATCTTTTCCAGCTTCTGGAATCCATTTCTGCACCACCAAAAATCTTACAGACATTACACCAAAACCACCTTTCAGCGAAAGTTCTACTCACTTTCAATTTCCAGCTAATAGTTCAACAACATGAACTTAACAAAAACTTCAGAATAAATAAATAAATGACTGGAATATTATATCAATAAAAAAATATTAACGGAGTTTTTTCAAAAAATAAAATATGAAAAAGTTTTGGGAAAAATGAATGAAACTTGAAAATGAGACTCACGACAATGCTCGGAAAATGTCGCTGATCTGGCCATCGATCTCGGCCAGCTCTTCGCTGATATGCGACAACGACGATGCCATTTCTGACGACCGCGGAGCTCCTCCTCCTCCTCTAGATCCGGTCCGCCACAACACGGTTCATATGGCTCGTGGCAAATCAGCCAACCAGAAATTGATTTTTTAAAAAAATAAAAAATAAAAAGACGGAGAGCGAGTCTCCTCTCCTCCTCCTCCTCCCTTCCTGACTGGAATTTCGTCAAGAAGACAACACTGGAATCGCGATCCAATTGGAGAGTTCGGACTGGAATCTGAGAAACCAAAATGCAGCGGTTCGGGGGAAGGAGAGGTGGCGGGGAGAGATTGGATGATGCGGAGAATGCGGGCGGTTTGCTGGATCGGAGGCGGAGAGGAATCTGGAGAAATTGAGATTTGGATTTGGTACAATTGGAGATCGTTTCAGATCTGAGCTGCCCCAACAACAATTTGACGAAGATGATGAAATCGGTTCTTCCATTTTTTCTCTCTTATTTGTCACGAGATTTTTTACTAAAAATAATTATAAATGTTTGAAATTAGATGCCATCAATGATGGAAATGAACTTCTTGAGATTGTTTATGAGAATTTTTTTTAAGATTTTGTTCAGAAATTAAAATCATTTAGACTGTGTTTGGTTTAGGGAAAATGGTAGGGAAAGAAAAATTTGTTGGAAATGGATTTCATTTTATTTTCATTTGTTTGGTTTAAAATAGAAAATTTGAATGAAAGTTTCAAAACTCCTTTTAATTTATCTTAATTTTCCTCGTAACTTTCCACATTATTTTCTTTCCCTCATATTTTCCATCTAAACCAAACATTGAATTTTATCATTTCCTCCACATTTTCCTTTCCACCAAATTTTCCCTAAACCAAACACACCCTTAGTAATTAAAGTTTGTTTTTTTAAGTACTACTCCCTCTGTCCTCTTTTATATGTCACTTAACCGAATTTTTTTGTCAACTTTTACTTGACTTAACAATTTTCAATGCATATTTAATATCAACAACTACCTTAAAATGTCAAACATTAATCACTTCATTATCATAATCAATAAAAAATACATTATTCATCAGTAATCATCTACCAATTTTATTTTTTGCACGAACTTTTTCAAAAAAATATTAACCACCTTCTTATTGCTCTCTCCGTTCTCTAATACATGTCGTTTAAGGTTAATTTGAATAAATTGGTTGGTGTTTTTTTTAAAAAAAATTATGCAAAATTTAAAATTGATAGATTATTACTGGTGAGAATGATTTTTATATTGATTATGATAAAGAAGTAATTAATGTTTGATGTTTTAAGGTAGTTGTTGATATTAAATACGCATTGAAAATTGTTAAGTGATAAGTAAAAGTAGACAAAAAAATTCGGTTAAGTGACATGTAAAAGATAACAGAGGGAGTATATTTATCCAACCGCTAGCATTAACTTCACCTTAATTTACTCAAATTAAATTTAAACGACATATATTAGAGGACGGAGGGAGTATATAATAGGATTAAATATGTAGTATTGAGAATGATAATAAGTTCATGAAAATGGCAAAATAAATTTCCGAGCAGATCAATAGAAAGAGTAGGCGACACAGCTTCAACATTCCTGTATATGTATATCAATAGATTGAGTGCATGTTTAAAATAAAATTGAATGGATCTAAAAAAATCAATATTAATTGTTGAACAAATTTAATACATTAATATTTAATGCATTTTTTTTACATTAATGGAAACTGTAAAATTCTCATGCATATCTCTTTGTACGTTTCTTTGTCAAAACATTTAAAGTGCGAACTAATTCAGACTTTGAGCAGAATTCGAGAAGATGAAGCAAGGCGCTGATTTCCGCACGGTTTAGATCTTCAAATTCTCGGATTAAGGATCTGGAAGAAGACCAGTGACATGAGCCATGGTGTAATTGATGATAAGAGGCCAAGGAATTATGTATTAGATAAGTGCTTAGGTTACGTTTGGCTTGGGAAATTTTGTGAAAAAGAAATTTTGATTAAAAATGAAAAAAAAAATTGTTTGTTTGAGGAAAAGCCGGAGAAAGGACGATTCACATAGAAAAGGAAACGAATATGCGTTTCAATTTTAAGAGTGTTTTCAAAATTCTTTTAGGCTGTGTTTGGTTTAAGGAAAATTGGGTGAAAAGGAAAGTTTGAAAGAAAATTGAAAGAAAATGAAATTCTTGAAGGATTTCATCTAATTTTCCTTTGTTTGGTTTCATAAAGAAAATGTCAAGGAAAATTGTTGAGAATTCATTTCATTTTACATAATCATGGAAATTTTTATGAAAAATAGATAGAAAAATATCAACATTTCATTATTTCATACATTGAATTTGATGAAATACATTGAATTTGTTCAAAACATGATTATTTGTTTAAGATACATTGAACTTGTTTAATATATGTAAAATCACATTTTCCATCTAATTTTCTTTCCCTCTTATTTTCCATCTAAACCAAACAATGAATTTTACTAATTTTTCATCAAATTTTCCTTTCCACCAAATTTTCTCTAAACCAAACACAGCCTTAGAAATATGAAATAGAAACCATGAAGGATTTCACTTTCCATCATTTTCCCTGGACCAAATACAACATATGAGGTATTCAGCAGCACTCTAGCAAAAGGAGTAGCCAGGAATCAAATTTAATACAAGTACCATTGCTGGCTTTCCTTTGGATTAAAATGTTTCTTTTCAAAATATGCTCGATCAGAGCCACAGGCCTCGAGAAAAGGTCAGTTTGATTACATGCACAATGCTCAAAACAACTGTCCCCACCAGGTTCTTCAGTTACAAATCAATTTCCTATGATAAGAGGCGCAGCCTACGAAACATGAGCAGCGAGTGTCTAATGGCCAATCATTTAAAGAATGACCGAACTGAAAGTATTGACGTTATATTTCAATAAGAGAGTCACTAACATGGGCAGTGAAAGGGTCTATCATCACTTGTGAACCTTGAATCCAAAAATCCGTGGAATGTACGACTGGGATAGCTTTTGCGGTTTTAAGTGTGCATATGTCATCAAGAAGAGGTGAGGAAATGTGGTCCCGAAGTACGCCCCATCAATGTCTGCAGATGATTAAAAGAATTAAGACACGAACAATTGATGATGTCTCGCATTGCACGCTCTAGCTTGCGAATCAGCCCTCTATCAAGAATGACCAATTAAACTCAGTCGAAAAAGATTGTACCTTGATACTTGGATCGAGGGTAATACACGTCTTCACACTTGGGGCAGTATATTTTAACAGTGCTTGATCTGGGAATGTCTATTTGACCAACAGGAAGGCACGGCTGTCCAGCACAGTACACTCTAGGGCACCTTCCATAATCATAATTTTTGTACTTTTCCAGCTGCAAGAATCAGGACATACTTTAATGTAACACTGGAGGTCGAACTCGTTTTAAATACAGAAGCTCAGAACAAGAATATACCATGGCGTCCAATCCCTTGCTGGTCAGTATATAACGGGCATGTATTAAACCATAAAGCATCTCTGCAGCAGATTCAACTAATTCATTCTGCTCTTCAGTAAACATGTCACCTGCAAGTCACACCCATATATTTTGATTTCAATTAAGACACTCGCAATCTGAAACTGATTAAGTTCACGTTCTGACAAAATACTACAGCCAATGACTGATTATGAAAATAAGCAAAAAAATATAAATAGTCATCGATGATCTTTGATATGCTTGTCTCCTACTTGTGAGGTCATAAATTGAAAAGAAGAATTTGCCAAGTAGATGCTTACGCATTTCAACACAAAAGAAGATATAGAAACAGTTATATGCCTGATGCAAAGAAATAACTAACTAAAATAAATTTAGGGTAAATTGGTGCCCATAATTGGCTTATGATCACATCTGATCTGACCAACAATAACCCATGCATTGCCGAGTAACCACTCAAAATGTTGTTGAAATATGAAAAAAAAAAGTACAAGCCTACCTATTATCAAATAAATAATTTGAATACAGTTTGATAAGATTAAAAGTGTTGGCCAGAAGAGCTTCTTACTATTAGATGAATCAATATCCAAAATCATGTCAAGCGCATAATCATAGTAGGGAACTTGACTGGTTAGCCCACATAAGTTAAACTCGTCTTGAATATAATCCTCGTCCACTTCACAGAAGAATTCATTGCCCCTTAAGTTACAAAACCATGAAATCCAGGATATGTCATCTGCCTCTGACCCACTTACATCAGACCCTTCACTGTCAGTTTCAGATTCTTCTGCAACAGAAATAAATAGCAGGAATACCGCAAAATGAGAATCCTCACTTTACACACTTTTAAAAGAACATAATAAAAATAGCACTGCAAAGGTCTATTGCCATCAATATCATTGAAATGAAAACTATAGTCATTGAAGACGCTGCTGCATCACTAATTTAAGAGCTTACTCAGACTACCATATGAATACCGAGTAACAACCGTAGCAGAATTTATATACTGAAAAACAAACATCTTAAAATCCAGTAAGCACAAAAACACTGGATTTTTAATGGGACAACACAGCCCATAGAAAACCCCTCACGAATAAAGAACTGCAACATGCATCAAAAACCACCATCTAAAGAATCAAACCGCTTTCTTCCTGACTCCAGCTCAATGACCATGTTCACCTGTATATAAACATGTGTATATCCGCAGCAACTGCATGCAGTGTTTTCCCCAACTAAAACGTATTAGGATTACTACCGCTCTAATACACACATCATTCGTTCTACTCACAAATCTTAATATATTAATAGTGTGTTTGGTTTAGGGAAAATAAGGAGAAAAGAAAAATAAGAGGGAAAATGAATTCTCCATGAAGTCCATCTCATTTTCCTTTGTTTGGTTAGGGTTCAAAAATTCATGAGGAAGTGCTCAAACACTCTTTGATTTGTTAAAATTTTCCATCTCATTTTCCATCTAATTGTCAGTCCCCTAACTTTCTCTAAACCTCTCTAAACCAAACAAGGGATTTCTTTCTATTTTCCTTCACATTTTCCTTTTCCTCAAAATTCCCTAAACCAAACACAGCCTAGATCCACAAAACAACTAGTCTACATAAATCAGTTCAAAATAAATGAGACTAATAGTCTAATTCCAATATGCATCTTAACTTTTCAAACATAAAACAGATAAACAAAATTAGCAAAACACTACCATTGTTGTTCTTCGGAGGCTCCAGCGCCTTCTTCGCCATCAGCTCCCTATCCTTACTCGCAGCAAAACCCTTGGAAGTGGACGGCGACAAGCGCTCCATTTGCTTGTCTAGCACATCGTTGATCCGCTTCCGATCGACGCCTCGGTCCTTATACATCACACAGAGCCCTCCGCCGGCACTCTCTCAATCCCGATTCGAACACCGCATGCAACGCCGAAACCCTAGTTTCACGAACTCCCGAACTCAGGCAAATCGATTCTCGTCGATTGCTGATTGAAGGAGTGGTAAAGTGGAGGTGGATGAACAACACCGCAACCTCCGCGATTCGAGCTTCGGGTGGGTGATGGAGTGGTTAGAGAGAGGAGCGTGAGAGCTGTTAGTTGGATACTTGGATCTCGAGACGTCCTTCAGAATTTCCATTTTTATATTAATTTGAAAAAAATAGTGATTAAATAAAAAATAAATAATTTTAAAATATAAAATAAATGCGATATTTTAAAAATATATGTATTGATTAATTGGACATAATAAAAGAGAAAAATATAAATACAACAGAAATTCATCTCATACAAAATTCAGTTAGTCATAAAAAGCTAGCCATGAAAAGCTAATATAATTTAAAGATATTCTACAATCTTACTTGATAAAATAAAAAATAATTCGTAAATAATGAAGGAAAAATAACTTTACCAAACTAGAATTTCTGTATAAACAGAAATTAAACCAGAGAAATATAATCTTACATTTAGAGAAATCTAATCTATACATTTGACTTGAGAAAACACACCCTAAAAAATGCAATTACCGTACCGATGGAAATTATAATTAAGATGACCAGTCAAGATGAAGAAGTTACTGCTAGCTGAAAAAAAAAAATCCACTCTAGAATAAGCTTCAACAACGCTTTTAAACACTGTGTATGGTGATGGTCGGACCAGCATTTAGAGGAAGCATGCTCCAATACCACCCCTGATCGTCGACGCAACAACTCAGCCATCTGGTTTCATATGAGCCAGGTGGGAAACCAGAAACATCAAGAAGTGAGGTCGAAAAGCCTTGATAGTTCTCATTGGGTTCGAGACGTACGAATGCATACACTGAGCCTTTGTCAGCGATCTCTTGGCAGGAGCTCTCTGACGCCTTGCACTCCGTCACATGATGCAGAAGTTTCTGGTTTAGGTCTATAAGATAATCCGCTTCCCAGGCTGGTAAAGATGACTGAGTCCGCCCTCTGACATGTTCATTTGATTTCGGTACTAGAAAGGATGATCTAGATTGAAGGATGCAATACAAATTTTTAATTCGATGCGATAATTTTGAAGGAAAATTCTTCAACTGAATGCATAAATTAAGTGCCAAGCAGCATCCGACTGAGGTTGATAAACAATCTGGTCTTTTGGGGTCTGCATTGATGACAAAGAGTTCGCTGCCCATCAAAGGCCTGAAATTTCAAAAGTTTATAACAATTCAGTAAACCTGCCATTCAAAGGAGCAAAGACGGTAGAGCAGTGAAACTCCAAAAAGTATGCAACAAATGAAGTCCCAGGATACAACAGTATACTGATGTCCGTGATTATATCAATCATTTACCATCTAGGCATACTTATTAGCAACAATCATATTGTTATTTAAATACTAAATTTCCGTCATTATGATCATAGTATAAAAGAAAATGATGCAATATTTATGAAGTTATGAACATAAAAACTAATTAACAATGTTCATAATGAGATTAAACTATTGAAGAGAATATAGACTGACATTTTTATCCCAACTAGAAATTGTTTGATTTCAGAGAATGATTGTTTTGCTAACCTGCAATGAAAGAAGCTCTTGGGTACAGGAAAGGGAATGGCCAAACATCTCAAGATAGTATCGGACAGAAGCTCAATACGGATTTTGGCAATTTTACTTGGATTAACAGTTTGTGAAACACTGTTGATCTCATTTTGCAAGCTAGTAAACCCAGTAATTGCATGGTTGCAAACTCGTAGTATCTCATTTTTTCCAAAGCTGGCCAACATCTGAGTTCTTGATGGCAAGTGGAAACATCCCTTTGGAACACAGACAACTTTCAAAAGCAACCCAATGTTTTTAGTCATCTCTTCATCCACATGAGATAGCCGGTATACAAGATTATGGACTAAGCCTGAAAATTTCTCTGTTTTCGCTGACCAGTCATTTACAAGAGGAAAACCTTTGGGAATTGGAAATAGAAGTTGAGCACTGAAGGCCAAGACCGAAGAGCTTAGCGCAAGTGCTGAAATAATATTCAAACTTTTCATATCCAAGTCAGCAAAAGACGTGAGCATTAGATCAAATTCTAAAGCTAGTCGCTTTAGCCAAGAGGATGTACGGGAAAGCAAAGTCGACCACGAGACGTATTTACCTGATATCCTTGTGCAGTTAACTAGACTACCACGCTCAACCTGTTCCTCGTGGCCATCGCTCTCCTGAGTACTCGCGTGAGAACTGACAATCTTAAGCAGCTCTAAAACCGCTTCAATAAACTTAGCTTTAAGAGCCAAAAACCATCTTTGGAAGTAGAAGCCTTCATAATTGATCACACTGGAGTCTAATGTTTTTCTGGCAGAACAAAGATTTGAATGGACCTGTAATAGTTTTCGTGAGTATCCTGATAAGTCAGTCTTCAAAGATACATCCTTGGTCACTTGCCCCATGTTCTGCCAAGGGTGCATAATTACAACTTTGTTCGCCTTTAACCAATTCTCCAAAGCGATGCTTGGTTTTGACAAGTAGATTTGTTGCATCTCCCATTCAGAATAGGTGAATTCAACCAAGAACTTCAGCCAGCAAAAATAAATCCCACTTCGAACTTTGGTCATCAAATGTTCACATATTAAAATAAGCACAATGTAGGACCCTTGACAAGCAGCACGAACTCCATATCTGTAAGCAGGCCAGTAGGCTTGTGCAGCCAGCATGTTCTTGGCACTATCAAGAGCAAGGATTTCAAACTCAGCTAACTCATCCCAGATTGCGTTTTTGTCAGGCAGAAAGTTCGGTTTATATGGCAAGATTGTCCAACTTATATGCGGATGTAGCAGAACAAAATCTAAAAAGCTTGAGCAACTGCGATAACTGACATCACATGCAAGTCTGATAGTAGATTTCACCTTATAAATAGTTTCCATATTGATGGCCCCAATTTCAAAGAGAACCTCGAGGCAGGCAGATAGAACCCTGCAGGTGCCTTGTAAAAGCTTGGATCTTACTGTCTTGATCTTATCCACATCTGGTTTTGTATATACATGGGCAAGTAGCCCTGGCAGTGATGTACCCTTGGTTGTTCCACTCTCGCGGTCCAACCTTTCAATAAGCAAACAAATTTTGTCCACAACTAACATGCAGTGATCTGGGTTCTTTTTAGCTAAAAGAAAAAGAACCTTGAACAAAGATAAGCCTTCTTTATCCCTTTCAGCATTACTTCGAGGACTGTAATCCACCCTTTTGCAACCAAGTATGGTCATATAATCTGTGATCAGGGAGATAATATGAGAGGCCAAAGTAACTTTTGAGGATTCAACCTCTATATCTTCTTTAAGCTTGCTTGCTGTACTAGCCATCATTTTGAAAGCTAAAACCCTATTGATACTGGATTGAGATTGGGAGACATTCTGAAGAGTCTCAAGCAGTTTCAAACAATCAAATTTGACCATCGAACCCATAATAGGTGGTTTACGGAGCAAAATCTACACAAAAAACAGTAAATTAATTACTTTAAAAATGCATCTCCAGTTAACGAAAAATGCACATGTCAAAGGTTACCTTCTGCAAGATCTCAAGAGCTACATATTGCAGATTATCTGGAACCTGAGGATGCTCTACTAAGCTAAACAATGATTCGAGCAATTGAGCATTAGGACGAAAGTAACATCCTCTCTTGCTGATGAAATTAAGACTTATTAACGCTGTGGCTTTCGTGCGCAGAGTTGTTTCCTTGTTGAGAACTGAGCAAAGCAGGTTTGCCTGATATAGGTAGCAAAGTTGGATTAGCCAGACAAATTTCGTGGCATTTGATAGAAAGAGAGGAAGATACGCATTCCATCAACCAGTTCCTTTAGCATCCTTCTTCTTATTGTACAATCGAGACCAAACCATGCAATACTGAATAGAAGAAAGTGATAGAACTTGGGTCCTCAAATAACATGTACGCAGGAAAATAGCTACAATAGATTCCAAGACAAGTAGCGCTAATATTCAGTTCAATGACTAGTCCATAAATACATGAATGGAGTGACTAAGAACTTATGGATAGGATTTAATCAATTACCTGTTACCTGTTCAGCAGCAAGAAGCGTTGACTTGGAAGCTAGTTTAGATAGTGTAATCAGTAATACAACCACGACATCCTCGTCTGATGAATTCTGCAGCAACAACGATGCCGCCTACAAAAGATGGTTAGGTGATTGTGGAACTCTTACTAAAGACAAAGGTGGAACTTGTTAGGATGAAATCAGAAAACTAGCTAATTAGTAGTATCTTATAGTCACCTAATGAAAAACTTACTACACATAGCAAAGTAAATGAGTGGCGGAAATAACTTCACCATGATCTGTAACCAAGCAATGACTGACAAAGAGAAAGAACGCAAAACCTTGTAAGCGCTCCGTGTTATCACAAATGAGTTATACATCCTGCCAAATGTTCGAATTCCAGCTAACCTCACATCAGATGAGGTTTTGGCAGAGGTCGCCAAATTGACAAGGAAATGTAAGATAACAGATGAAAAATCATCTGATAGCTCACAGAAGCATCCTGCAGCGAACAATGAAGCTTTGACCTGTTCAATCCCAATCCAAGAAAGTCAAAAGACCGGCAACCACAATAAAAGAAACAGGATGAATTGAATTGGGTTAGTTTAAAGTAGAACTCTGACCTCCGCATCATTAGCCGAGGCAAGGGACATAAGTATCAAATACCTAATATCAGCGTTCTCCACAGCAAAACTGGCCCAACATCCAAACAAAACCAAACAATCCGCTCTCAACTCTACATCATCCTCCTGATCAAAAACAACCTTAACTCTCCACATCATTTCCAAACAATTCTCCTCCGAGCACTTTGAAAAAATACCAGAACTCCCTTCCCTTCTCTTCCGCCTTCTCCGTCTCTTCAGGTCCGATAAAAACAACTGCACTACAGCTCGCCTGACACCCTTGTCACCAACTCTAAATGCCTCCGCTAGCCTCAACAGAATAGCCGAGGCAAACAGCTTGTCCTCTCCAGGAACCAAACCAAACATGCTGTAAGCAGCCATTGTGTACTTGGGCTCTCTTCCCCATTGTTCCAGCCTCGGACCAATCTTCCTCACAGCCTCAACCGCCGCACCTGTTCACACAAAAAAAATAATCCAAAACTTGCTACATTGAACAGAACATAGACAAAAATAATTTAAGTGCTAAATATATAACAAATAACAAAAAGAGAGAAAACCTGGCTTTCTGGAACGTAGGCCTTTGTCGAGCTCGATGCTCCACTCCATGGCGCAAGCAGCAGAGATTCTCTGCATGACTTCCGACAGCTTAAATCCAGCAATTTTTCGAAAGTCTGCCAACAAAAAAACCCTAATTTGAATACCACAAAGGTACAATTGAGATGCTCCCCTCGAGGAATCGTGAAAGTGAATAGGATATCTAATCGAGACGTTCTTCGAAGATTCGGGTCGCGGCTCCGACTTCGTCGTCGCTGGAACAAACGCGGGAACTGAATGCGGGTGTGAAGCTCCTTCTCCGTTTTGAATTAGGGTTTTTCTGCCGTCGTTTAAACCAAACATTGAACCGGAACGAGTCGGTCTAATATTTGGTCTGATTTCGGTTGGGTTGGTAAATTGAATGACCGTTACAGTTTGGCGGTAACTGTAATATTTTTTTCTATTGATTGCATTAAATTGAATAAACTCATATTGCATATTGCGCTAATAATTGTAAATTTTAAATTTCATAAAAAAAAATTTTGAAATAAATATTGATAAATTCGACGTTTAGGTTGCGAAATAAGAGTATACAATAAATTTTGATTTATATGATAACTTTATTATCATAAAACACACTGATTTGCACAAAAATGAATTTGTTAATAGGAAAGAGACTTCTCTACTCAGAGGATAAACTTTTTATGTTCATTTTATTTATTTCAACAAGAAATAAATATAAAAAATATTAACTAATATTGAGAATTCACTTCTCCAATTTAATATTTTATCATCCAGATCCGGTACAACCAAATCAGATTGGAGTTGGTATTTGTAAAAAAATTGTGATATTTATTCAAAAATAAGATAGTTTTGACTTTTGAACACGAATAGTTAACATTGTACACTTGACCGTATCGATGGCAAGTGAAGAATAGCTATTAAAAGTTAAAAATTATTGATAACAATTGCAAATCGTTTGGCTGCTCTGGATCAGAATTCTTTATTACTAATACTATAAATATTTTTAGTGACTATAGGTTATTTTATTTTATAAATTCTAATGTGTACTAATATTTGACATCAGATGAAAAAGTATGAATATTTTTAAATATATATAAATCTCTTTCTATGTGAGGCAATATTATGAAGTTCTTTATACATACGTCTATTCATTAGCGGATTCGGTTTTTAAACACGAAATTATAAGTATGATAGACTTATATAAAATATAAAACTCATAAATGATTTATAAAAAAAACTCTACATTTTAAAACTCCATGGTACAACCGGCCGTCAGACTCTATACAAAATGTGCGAAAAAGGTAGGGAAAAACACCCGGACAGATTCACGTTCGACATAATTTTTCTGCCAGGATGCGACCATGAGTTCAGGATCAGCCGCGTAGAAGCTTCTGAGAACTCCGACTCGCTTTCTCTTTTATTTTATTTTGTTGTGAATATCTTTAGGGACGATGGCCGAAACCGGCGTGAGCTAGATTATTACCTATAAAGGCACTGATTCGGGTCGAGAAGCTCTGCCTGAGGGAAGGCGTAGTTGGACGGCACGTCCAACAGCAGATCTTGATCATTTTCCATGTCAGCGTCATGGAGAGGCTGCGTGACGCGAGAGACGGGATTTTCCGAGGGCGGGGCGAAGATGTTTTTTGGATGAAAATCGGTTCTGTCCGTGTCGGCGAATTCTTTAGCTTGAGTTGTGTGCTTCAGTTTCACCGTGTTCAGGTCTTTGGACAAAAGGTTGGAGCCTGGAAATTTTTGAAAAGTGCTTATTAGTACTCTCAGCCCATAAATACATTCAGCACATTAAATTTTGAACGCAAACTACGAAAAATAGAATATTATAGAAATAAAATTCGACACCAGTATACAAATATCTAATATCATTACATATGATAAAAATCATGTTAGGGTAGAGCTCTCTACCCTATAAGATAAATAAAAGACAAAAAAATATGATATTTTTTACGTGGTTCAACTCACAAACACACTTTAAGATAAATAAAGAACGAAAGAAAGACACGATATTTTTAACATGGTTCAGCTCTCCAACAGAATCTACGTCAACGATGTCGATTATTAATAGATATTTATTATAAGAATGAACATCATCTACTCAACACTCTCGAATACAAACCTCTCTCGACTCTCCAACAGGTTTTCTCTGACAAAAAATCTACACAACACTGAAGCGAGAAATCACTCACCACTCTTTTAAGTTTCCTACCACCAGAACATCCTATGTACAAGGAACTAATACTAAATCAAATAGGATTCTCAATTCTACCGGAACAGTAATTTAGTAACCTACTTAAAATAGGATTCCTAATTCTAATCAAGTTACAATTCATAGAAATCTAGTCAGTTCTCAACAAATCATATAGAATAACGAACTGAACTTTGTCTGAACTGAAATAAATAGGCACATATATGCTCAGGTCATCAAACTGGACTTATTAAAATCTGCAGAATACTAACCTGATTTCTGCGACTTTTGCGAGAGTTTCGCAAGTTCCATAACATTAGATCCAGTCACATTATGCGCGGCTGGACGATTTTTACTCTTCTGTGCCATCGAAATTCGTGATGCAGTTAAAAACAAGAACGGATGCGCTACGGAAGAATAACTCATGTGATAGATTGACCTTCAGTTTTCTAACCTTGAGCAGATTGTACAGTGCCACCCAATTCGGTTTCAACGGATTTGACAAAGCGAGCCTCCTCAGATTGCGGCAGTCGTCAGGCTCGACATTTGGAAAAGAGAGGTCGAAAACTCCTTCAGCCAGGAGTCGCTGGAAGGACAGCAAACTTTCTTGAAACAGCGGGTCGTCAAACAGGCTCTTAAGGCTGCAAGAGGAACCAAAAAAAAGAGATGTCGTTAACGGCGACCATCGATAAAGGGCTTTTTTTAAGAAGAAAATTATAATATTACATTTATTGAACGCACACATCTTCGAACTCTGGTGGTGGGAGTTATCATAATTCTCAAAACTGAGTTAATGTGGTGAGGATCGCAGTAAAAATGTACCTGATAGGGTAGCGTTCGACATCTGACTTGGGCAAGTATTTCAGAAGCTGTTGCTGCTCCTGAGTCGTGAACTGAGCGGCGAACTCCTCGAGGTTAACAATATCCTACAAATGACGAACTTTACCGATGATCTCATGTATTTAAAGAGAGAAAATAAGAAAAAAAAAACAACGAAAGAATCAAATGACCGAAGGAGATAGAGGCAACGAAACGGCATACATTGAGATCAACGGCGCACAATGGTGAATCGCGCCTTCCCAGAAGGTGTTGTATGTCGTGAACATTTGCAGCTTCATTCCTGAGATTTCAACAAAAATGTAAAAACTTCATGAGCAAAAACTAACCTTCTCAAAATTCCAATTCTCTATCTTGCTACACTTTGACGAGCTAATTGAACCTGTAGCTTTGCTCGCGGTTCATCAACGGCGGATTAGAAATTCTGATGCTTTTCACAGCCCTGGGAGCTTGAAAAGCGGCAGCACCCTTGTCTTCTTTATGTACAAAAAGGGTGGCGGGACGCAGATGAGCTTCAGTTCTCGGGTAAGGCTTGACTTCAGCTGAGAGAGAGCTAGCTTCGGAATCCTCTTCGTGAGCTATTTCGCTCGGATGCTTTATCAGGACGCTCCCATGCCCTATCTCGACGGAAACCATCGGGGTCTCACTCTCGTAAAGCAACTCTTCTTCAGGAGATTCGGGGCAGTAGGATTGCTGCTCTTGCCAGATTGTGTACAGCTCTTGAGTGAACTTCTCAATTGGAGATGGCTTCGATCGGCCGAAACAAGTCCTCTTCTTCGAGGGCACGGTCGCTTCCCATCCAACGGATTGCTCAGGACCTAATGAGAAGATCACAAAATCAGCGAGCAATTATCGTGATCGATGTGTAGTACTTGAACAGTCTTTCATGAGCAATATAGAAACTTTCTGACCGGTCAAATCACTTCCAACGGTACTGCTGAAAGGCCCGAAGCTCTCGGAGTTGGACACGCCCGAACCAGAGCTCGACCTGTTACTCGTATCATCATCCACAAACCTCCGGTAGCTGTGGCTGTAATTGTGAAAATCTCCTCCGAGCTCAACCACATCACTGTTGCGATTTCTCTTCCTTTTTTGCAACTTCACTTCTTTGGGTTTATTTACATTCACTACACGGACGCGTGAAGCCTTGTAATCCTCATACTCATCCAGCTCCTCCGCACGTGCGTGCAGAGGGGTGTAGTTCGTGAGGCTCCCCTTCGTCCTCCAGCGAGATCCGCAGGCGTTGCACAGCACAGGCTTGTCCGGTGGCCCATTGCGCCAGAGAGGAGTGCCTGTTGCAGATAACAACCATCAGATGCGAAGAGCGGCAAGTCAAATTCAGGATAAAATATTTGTGCTCGGTATCAACATGTTCGGTTTTCATTCAGCTCAAGCGCAGCAATCAAGACTTGCAGAGGGATTTCTCAAATCAACAAGCTTGGCAAGAAGCAAACTAACAGGAAAAGCCTAGCAAGTAAAATGAATGTAAGATAGCGGAAATGAAGGATTCGTGCAAAAAGTAAGCAATGGGAGTAAAACGGATCGAAGCGAATAGCATGTGATAGGTATGTCAAATGGCATTGCAGAAACCTCCTATCAAGCACGCATAGGATCAGACCGATTCAGCGACACACAGTCCTGACGTAGAGCCTAACATTGCCCAAATCACGCAAAAACCCAATGCTGAAAAAGGCTCACAAAACCTTATTAACGCGCATATGGTGATTGAATGAATCATTCTGATCAGAAATCAGGCAGTGACTCAGTGCAATTACAATCAAAATAGTTTGAGAAAGTGAGGTAATCGACAAGCTCCAATGGCGTCGGTTTGATGAATCAAAACAGCCAATTCGAACCCTTAGAGACAAAACATCAAACAGCTTGATGCATACATGAATTCTGCAAACTAGCGCAGACCCGTATCAGCATGTTTCAAGGAGCTACCACAGCCTCAATCTCACAAGCTATTCAGCATCATCCACCAACAATCTCAATTTCATCATCCACAAACATTTTCCAGTCAATCATGACTGACTTCAGTAACTCCAAACCATCAACATCCAGAAAACCAATTCAGAATATTTTTTCAATTTCCAACAACATGAGTTAAGAAGAGCACTCACTGGTGACTCCGCAGTGCCGGCAAGGCCCTTGTTTGACCATGACTGGTTCAACAATTCCACACCCCCAGAATCAAAATTCAATCAAGATTATCCCTTTTTCAAAAAACCCAGATACAAAAACAAATAAAGGAACAGACTTTGTATTTACAATCAGATAAGAATCGAAATATGATGATGATGAGAGCCTGTGAAGCTCTCTCTCTCTGGGTTTACAAGCTGGTTGTGTGCCAGAAAAGTCAGGAGATGGATAGAGGGAGATTGAGGGAGACTCAGAGAGAGTTGCTGTTGAGTTTTTCTTTGTTTAAAAAGGTGGAGGAAAGAAACTGAAGGAAAAAGGCAATGAAGAGGAAGATTGGAATTGAAAATTGAAACTGAGAATCTGTACAATCCAATGGAGAAGAAAACTATACTATTTGGCATTGGCAGATTAAGCCACTACTTTTTTAAAAAATAAAAATTAAATTAAATTAAATTAAATAATAGTAAAGTGATGCTGAATTGGAGAACTGGTGGTGGGCGTGTTGGCATCAGAATTCTCATTCTGGAGTTTTTTATTTTTGGTTTTTTTTAGTTTTTCTACAAAAATAAATATTATAATTATCAACTTTGAATTTTTTTTAAAAAAAAACTCATGCACCAACTACTAATTAGATTTGAATTGTATACCACAAAAATGACAGACTGTCACATGATCACTCGGCCACCCACTGGTGTTAAACTTTTGAAATGTTAGTTTACTATTATGTTGGATGATGGATTGAAAATGAAAATGAATTTTTTGAACTTAATTTATTTTTTACTTTTTGATATGATGATCCTCATTCAATATACAAATATAAAGACATTTTATCCATTCATAACCACTTTAAATTGTGAATTTTTTAAATAATTCTGAACAACAATTGTGTTTTGATTATAATTTTTTACTTTATTTATTGTGCTTTCTTTTTTATATTTAGTAATGAATACCCTTCTTCTTATACATGTCACTTAACCAATTTTTTTTTCACTTTTACTTGTCACTTAATAATTTTTAATGTGTGTTTAATATCAACTACCTCAAACATTAATCACTTCGTTATCATAATCAATAAAAAATTCATTGTTCACCAGTAAAAATCTACCAATTTACTTTTTAACAATTTTTTATAAAAAAAATAATCATCTACGTATTAAATTTGCTCAACCGTTAACATTAATTTTAATTTAATCTAGTCAAATTAACATTAAACAACATATTAAAAAAAGCCGAATGGAGTATTTCATAATCACATTTGGTTCATCATGAGTAATTCACTCCGTTTATATATTTAATGAATTCATTCTCTTTCATCCTCAATCTCATTACTTATTAATGGTTCATAATACCTCTTAAAAGTTATTATCTCCTCCGAAATCGAAATCCGGATCTGATAATCTCCCCGCTCAGGGACGTCGTCGACGACTATCACGCTCGAGCAACATCTGTTCGACAAGATGACCCAAACCTCAACGGTCACAAGCGCGCCATCTCCTCCGTCATGATAAATATAATAATAGAGTAATTTTTGAGTAGATACGGTACACTACGCCAACTGTGAACGTCGCGGGTGCCATCAAATGAAACGTTGAAAATTTAAAGTGACAAGTGACGACTCATCATTGCTTTTAAATTTTTATTTTTATTTTTCAACGAAGGGGTGTAATAATTTCATTCGATTTTTTAATAAAAATTCAAACCGAGCCAGTTATAATCGTTTTCAAAATTTTGAAATCGAGACATCAGGTTCAAAAATCAAACTGAACCAAACCACATATTTGATTCGGTTTGATTTTATTTTTTTCATAAACTTTTATTTACTAAATATAAGGCGTTTATATAAGTAATAATAAAGTTATTAATCTATATTATATAACTAGTTAAATTTTTATGTGATCTAAAATATAATAAAATAATAGGTTTGGTTAGGCTAAAAAATAAAAAATAGAGCCGAATTATTAGTAGTCGATTTTTATAAAATTAAAACCGCAACCAAACTATCAACACTACAAACCAAACCAAACCAAACCTATCGTTTCGGTTTGATTTGATTTGGCTTATCCCTTTATCAGCTTTTATTTACACACTTAGCGTCATGTGACTAATCAAAGTGTCACATGACAGTTGTTCATTGAGGGCGTTCATAGTCCATGCGATAAACTGTGTCTATCCAAAAAAATTTATATATATTCGGTCCGGTTTGATTTGCCATAAAGATTTATACCGAATCATTCACATTTTGTTTGAAAATTTTAAAATCAAACTGAATTACATGATATAAAAAACCAAATCAAATCAAATGTATAGCTTGATTCGAAACGATTTATTTTTTAATAGACTTTATCTAATGTTATCTACTAAATATGAGCCGTTTTAAGGATGTACTAATTTATATTATATATTTAATTAATTGTATATATATCTAAGAGTTGAGAATATAGTGAAATAGTTTGATTTTTGAAAAAAATAAAAAATCATATCATTAGTCATCGATTTTTTAAAAATTAAAAATGTAACTGAACCAGTAACACTCCAAACCAAATTAATTTATTTTACACTCTAATAATCACTCAGAATAGTAATAGTTAAATTTGTTGAGCAATAAATAGTTACAATTGTTTATTTATAAATTAGTATTATTTTCATTATTTTACATTGTTTTCATAATTTTTGATGGCTTCATGGAGTAACTTAAATTATAATGAGAATGAGGTGCCATTTCCGATTTTTTAACGCCTAACTTCATCACTTTTGAAGTGGGTTCGAAAACTCATGCCAGTGTAGATCGTTCAAAAACAAACAATTAAATTAGAGGAAAAACATTAAAATGGAACCTAAATTACCATCATTTTTCAATTATGAAATTAGTCTTATTAAATTCGTTGACGATTATGATTGATTGAGTATGAAAATACATCATTTTATTTATACGAACAAAATAATATTACAAAATTTAATGATCAAACGACGTAATTTTCACATAAATGTTATTTTTAGAACTATAATCTCAACATTTTTGTCTGGCACTCTTTTCGACAATTGAAATACTTCAAACCGTAATTAAAATAAGGGACAAATTCAAAATGGGTCCTGAAGCACTATCACTTATTTAATCGCGGTCCGAATTACTACGATTTCAAAAAAGAGTGCGATGAAAAAAATTAACTGATTTCGAATAATGCTTAAGAACTATTTGTTTGATTTCATAAATATAATTGATCTTAATATGAAAAGACGTCGTTTTGTTTATGTGCTTAAAATAATATTATTTATTTAAAAATCGTAATAGTTACATATCGTAATTAGGTAAGTGGTGATAATTCATTATAAATAATGAAGATAAGTTATATGATATGGAAAACTTCTAGGTTTCATCTACATGTAAAGGCCAGGTGAGTTGTCTATCTACATTAAAGATATTCACATCACTATCAACTTTGAAACCTTCCAAGTTTTCCTTTCATCACTTCCTTTACCCTAAATCAATAGAAATACAAAAAAATTGAACAGAACAAGAAAAGTCTTATAGTTTAAACTGAACTGAAATGAACTAATAAGAATTGAATCTGTATTTAAACTGAGGAGAACAAACCCATAATACAATTTTAAGTCCCATGTTTGACAAGGAAACCAGTAAGAGCGTTCTTCAGTGATCATCAAATATACAAATTGAAATGGAAAACAATGTATGCGAACGGATTCAAGTTTATCAATAGGAAGACAGAGATTGTACAACAAAGAGCGGAAGAAAAGAAGAAGAATACTTTGGATTGTCAACATGTGGTTGGCCTGTGTGCAATCAGAGTGAATTAAATCTCGTCTTTTCCGGAGGAAGAAGAGGATGTGATGTTTAACAGGAAGCCAATTATGAGTCCGATGAGCCCCACCAAGAGAGCGAATTTCAAGGAAAACCCACTCTCGTTTCTTCTGTTTCGACGTTTTCTCAGCAATTCCTATGGAAAGAAAAAAAACAACAAACAACAAAAGGCTGGTGTATTAATACATGATTACATAAACGAAGCTACAAGAGTACAAGAGTCGAATTATTTGAAGATGTTGAAAGAAAAGCTGCACAAATGGAAGCCATCTTAGACATAGATTTCCTATCCAAAGATAACATTGGCTCCTGAGGTTACTTCAATTTGCCTATCTTCAGAACCGTATTTACCGAGTTGAAAAGAAAAGAAAAATGATAACCAGACACTAGGGAAAAGTAAGAAAACAAGATCTGTAGTTCTGTACTACACTTGTTGCAAATTTAAGAGGGTTACTATCACTAATTTGTAATTTTGGGGTATTTCTCATTTTGACACTCACGTGTTTACATGATTTATAATTTACCTGAAACTAACTTTTACAATTTGAAATTGTATTTATTTTTCCAAATGCTATCTGTCTAACCATGACTGGAAGTAGCTATCTAGTGCCAAATGGATATGATTACAGAAGATATGAGAATTATCTTTAGGTTTACCAGCTCTTGTTGCAGATGATGTGTTTGTCGCACAGCTGCATCTCTTTCATTTACCAAGTGCTGCACAGCCTGTTCATAATCAAATCAAACTAAAACTCAGATCTTTGCCATCAACAAGAGCCCAAACAGAAATAAAAAAATAAAAACAGTGTAGTTTTTTCCATTAACACCGATCTGAGACACTTTGTACGTAGCCTTCAGCTATGAGAATGAAATAACATTGATCCTATTGAATATTGTTATCTTTTCATTATCAGACAATTTGGACCTAGACCAGAGATCCTCACGGAAATTCAATTCTTGCAAACTGCTGCCCAGCTACCACTACAATGAGAATGGTAAAACTTACCGATTCACCTTCCGGATTCTGTTTAAGATTAGAGGTTCCTGACCCTTCATCTGCTGAATTTGCATTAGCCGCATCAGCAGGGATATAGACTACCTTTAACTTGCATTCTTCCAGTACCTTCCCACCATCTTTGTTAAACTAAATGCAGCAGAAAAAGGGAGTGTTTTGACCAAACGAGAAAAAATGTGTTGAAAAAGCTAAGAACCATTTTTTTTTATCAGATTATTATCAAAGGTACATGTACACAATGACGCAGCATGCTTACTGTATCTAGTGAAAGGTCCTCAAGTTCAGTATTCGGTGGAACAACTGTACTCTGTAGAAGAAATTTATCCTTGCACTGCATATCTGGGGGAAACTCTTTCTGGGCTTGAAGGGTAACTAGAAATGCAAAACAGACTTTAACAGTAAATAATTGAATGTCATCAAGGCATATTGCAGACGGATTTTTCAACCATTTCAGTAAAATTGAATTCTGAGTCCAAGTCGAACCCCAAATCCAAAACTTCTACTCACTCTTTCACATGAAGAAAGCCGTCTCACAAATAAGCAGGCCCTAAAAGGCTAAAACATATATCCTCAATCTGCTCACGGAAATCCAAACTCACACTTACTACTAACAAGAAAAATATTTTCTGGATAAATGGAAACTTACTTTTTAAACAATATCATTAGAACTATTTATGTACCAATTTACATCAATATATCCTATAGAAGTTTCATATTCAGGGTGACATGTGAGCTGAGCATATGTAGAGGTTACCCAACTTGAACTTACAGAAAACAAAAGCCATTAAACATCGTTTGCACCCGAGCCTCATTATCAAGCATTCAAAATTCTTAAAACACAGGAGAAAGCAGCTAAAAAATGAGAAGGAACCTCTAATAACGCAAGAGTCATTTGGTCGTATAATGCCAGTGTTCGGCCTGACAAAGTATTTCTTGGGCGTGGTTGTTTTAACCTATAAAACAAAAAACAACATAAACTCGTCTCATCCGGAGATCCCTCGTGCCACAATATCATAACTCTGGACATTAGTATTACCAGCTGCAACCAGAAAACAGAAGACACATTTACCTTAAAGGCTACGTAGTTTTCTGAGTGGTTTGTAATCTTGAGGTCACAATAGCTCTGCCTGTCGAGCTCAACTGTTCAATTGCGCACACAAACACATCCAGTTAATCCCACCTCCAGAAGTTATCCATTTTTCAAGTTCGAACACTCCAGTTAATGCAATAAGAAAGGTAAAATTACCGTGAAATCTGAGATCTTCAGGATGAACTGAGACCAGCTGGCCGCCGCCACCACCACCAGCCATCGCGACAAACAAACCAACCAAACCCTAAAACTCAACTTCTCAAATCACCAACCAGCTAACAAAATTGAAGCTCTTACGAATCGAGTCGGGAATCTGCGCAACACCGAGAAACCCTAAATCAAGCTCGTAGCTACAACTAACCGAATTTTCATTCACAACAACATCCACCACCATCAGAATCAAACACAGATTTATTTATTTATTTTTGTTTCTTTTTCAATCGAAAGCAAGAAATGGGACGAATCGATTACAGGCCAGAGAGAATTGAGGGTCGAGGAGGTTTGAGCTTACTCGTTGTGCGAGTTGAGGGCGGGCGAAGTCGTAGGATCGAAGCTTCTGGTTCGAATTGAATTTCGGAAGCGTCTAGGAGGAGATCGATTTAGAGTGAGGAGGAGGGAGAAAAGGAGATGGATCGTTGATTGGGGGAGATGATGATGACGCGATGATGACGGGAGATGGACACGTGTCGGTTGACGAGTGAGTAATGCCCAGTTTAAAAAGTTTAAAAATGATCCTGGAGTGCGATTGTGGGCCTGAAATCCACTTGGCGTCTTCTATTTTCTTTTACTTCTAACTGCGTCAGCGATTATAATAGGAATTTTATTTTTTTTATTTTATGACTTTATCCAACACCAATACAACCAGAGGGTTGGCGGTTGGGCCGAAGTCAGCTTAGATATTAATCAGCAAAAGCCCAATTGATTGGCCCATTTGAGGTTAGCCCACTATAACAAAAACTAGTAAGCAGAAGTCCAAAGTATAATTAAGATGGCAAAATCGTGGACAAAAATAAGATTTAATCGTTCTTAAAATCAAAATATAATATTAAAAATAAAAATTATTTTATCCTTTTACAAGGTTAAATATGGTTTCACATAATTGTTAAATTTTTAACTAGAATTATGAGATTGGAAACAAAAAATAATTTGTTTGAAGTTGAGAACCAGAACTGCAAACCTTTCCTTGGCATACAATAAACAAAACAAATAATCCGTCTCTGAGGCAGAATTCATGGATCCAATCGCCATTTATGGCTGAAAGCCTTTACAAACTACAACATCTGCAAGGACAAGACTTCTATACTTGGGTAGTAACCTAGAGACAATTTCTACTAGTCATACCATGATCCTGGTAGGACTGCTCTAACTATTCAGCTCTCTTGAAATGATTTGATTCAGAATCTTGAGAATCAGATTCGCCCATCAGCTTTTCAAGAGACTCCACATCGCCAGCTTCTGACATAGTATGTAACCGAAGTTTCTCGGCATCCTCACTGTGTAAAAATGGCCATCAATCAACACTGGGATTAGCAAGCTAAACCACATAATTCATGGCAATTAGATGAACAGATGCATACTCAGTTACTCCAAAAACTTCCTTGACTTTCAAGGAGCTGTCCCTTGAACAGAACTCCGGCAGCTGTATCAAAGCGGAGTGCAAATCAACTCAGGGTAAAAGAAATAGACAGGCAAATAAAGAAATAAGTGAGTGGGGCACACACTCCAAATAGTTAAACTGATATCAAAATAATTATAACCCTATACTGTATATCCAAACACTGATTTATATGCCGAGCATCACATTACCTCGGATAGATAATAGATTTTTCCAAAAAGAGCCTTGACAGCCAACTTTCGTTGGAAACCTTTCTCTGAATAACCAGACATATCCATGACAACCGGGCCTGGAGGAGAGTATAAAAGTCAGCAGTAAAAAATTAAGGCAACGGTAGGGCAATATCTGCTTGTACAAAACAAGGAACTGATATGGAAAGGGAAATATAACACTCATATTATGAAACACGTTACCAGATTAGTTCATATAGGACTTCAAAACCCAGTATAAAATAATTCGAGCTAAAAAACAATGATACCGATGATCTATACCACTTATATAGCATAGATAGGCTCAGTTTCTACTACTTCAAATAAAGTGTATATTTGGAACACTAACAAATCAAAACTTTTCCAGACAATCCTTTTCACATGGACCAATTTCATAAGATATAAAGTATAATCGAGCATGGATCTCATGAGAGATATGCCTTTATAAGCCTAACAAGCAAATAACATGATTGTAGTTACCTTTATCTCGCACAACTCGGCTTGAGATGTTATTGATAATATCCGCCACAGCGCTATCCTCCAACATGGAGGCTTTTCTGAGATGTATCAGATTAGCCACTAGATTCAAGTCAAACGGCTTCTCATTCAGAGCATAGCGAATGTACTTGCGGAAAATCTCTCCCATCTCGAATCCTGTCTAAATTTGTATGAGGTAAGGACCATTTGTAGCTTACTAGTATCATCTAACATGGTAATGAGACATATACAATGCCCAAATACAAATAAATGCCTATTTAAACACTGACAAGAAACTGTTAATACAATCAAAAAACAGACCTTGCAATCAGAGGTCAAGATAAACAATTAAATGCTCAAAATGATATTCACAATCATCTATAGATAGATAATGTTCATAATTGAATGCCTGACCTTGTTCATAAGATCTTTTAGAGCTGAATAGTGTACATTCTCCCTCCCTTTCTCAAACAGCTCATCAATGGAGGTACAAAGAGTAGCATTCTTATTCACCTGAATACACAGTAAGCTCAATTTACAGTCGGTGATTTCTTGATAAGCTAAGAGTTACAAACTTACAAGACCCAGAAAAATCAAGCTAACCAGTTTTCGTCTCTTCTCCTTGGGCGAATTAAACTTGTTCACCGTCCTGAAGAAGGCGATGACAAAAGTGACAGCCGCGTACGTCAAGGGAACAGCCAAAATCCAAGGCAAGGAGCTGCGGCCGACTCTAGGACCGGGGATCGCCTGGGCGACGGAACCGGTGAACTCCACCAAATCCATCGCCTTGTCCTGTATCCACGGCAACTCCTCCTCCTCCTCCTCTTCCACCACCACTTGCTTGTACTCCGCGCCCTCATCCTTCTTCTCGCCGGACGCCTGCGATTTCGCAGACGCGACGGTTAGGGCTGGAGAGCGAGCATAAGGCCGGAGAGCGCCGCCGAAGAATAAGGACGTGCTGCGAGGGCGACCATGCGAGCTGTGAGGGCGCGAGAGAGGTGGTTGAGTGCGTGGGCAAGCCGAGGTCGAGGAAGACGGCGCGTGGAGGTTGAAGAGGGAGTGTGAGGCGCAGGCGGTGGTCGAAGATGAAGCCATCGTCACTACCGATTGGAATCCCTAGCTGATGACGACGAAGCTTGCAAAACGAATTTTGGTCTGAATTCAATTGAAATGGACCGGATTGAAATTGGAAATTCGGCATTTGGTCCGGTTCGGTTTATAATAAAAAACTTTTGGTTCGAATTGAAATGGACCGGTTTATTCAGTGGTAATAAAAGATAATAATTTAATGCAAAAAAAAGAAAGATATTTCTAAATACATGTACAAATAAAATAATTTTTATTCATTTTTTACTTTTTTTAAAAAATAAATTCGAATTGGTCCAATCAAAATGTGAGTGAGACTGCTCATTCAAATAGAAGAACCATTTTGAACCGAAGAACCGAGATGGCCACCATGGTTTGAGCTCATACTATACAACGGCCATCTGATCTATCATATAGAGAATGCTCCTCTATGCCCCTTTGCTATACATCCTACATTTAAACTAGGTATTATTATTAGAATAAACTACAAAAATATAACTTGAATAATCACACATTTTCAAATTAAGTATCAAAATTTTAATTCTGTAATTTCAATACCTAACTTTTAAATTATTCAGTTAGATACTATAGACTTAATGAAATGATAAAATTTATATAAAAAAATAGATTTTGTGTCCGATATATTTATGCAAATTTCAAAATCATAACTAAAGAGTTGAACATCCAAATTAATTTTCTCATACAGGCTAATAGTTTATTCTTCCATTAAGTCTATAATACTTAAATTGAATAATTAAAAAGTTAAATTGAAGAATAAAAAATTCGGTATTTAATCTGAAAATGTATGATAGTTTGTGACATGTTTTTTTACTTAATATTGAAAAATAACTTATTAATACTCTTTCTCATGGTGTACAAGCTACGTATATATTGAAGCCACTAAAATAGTGTTATTTTGAATGGTGCTTAGAATTTATAAGATTTTAGAGTTTTTCATTTTATTTTAGTGTTTTGGGTTTTATATAAAAGAGTTTTGGGTTTACGGTTTTATAGTGTTTTCGATGTTTTAGGACTTAGGATTTTAAAGAATATTGTTTTAGGATTTCTAAAACATCTTTAAAATATTACAAGTGTAAAACTCTAAAACCTAATAGCCTCGACCTCATACTCTAAAACCTAATACACTAAAAATCTTAAAATCCTCAAATCTTACAAATCCTAACAAAATCCAAAAAGGTATTATCATGCATGCACGTATCTTATATACCCTGAAAACACTAAAACTCTGAAATTCTAAAAACCCTACAAATCGTAAAATACTAAAAAATTTATAATTACGAAAGCATACAGTAAACCATTATACATCATTACAAATTGTCATCTTAAACCGCTCTGATACATAACTTGCATATTTATATCGATTTTCCTCAATAATATATTTTCCTAATACTCTTACAAAATTTTTAAATTAGATAAAGTGTCTAGTTAAGAGGACATGATTTTTGTTTCTTCAATGATATTTTATGTCTCATATATTATTATGTGTCATTTTGATTTACGTAAATTAAAAGTAGAACGTATATTATTTAAAACATAAATTAAAAAATTATGATATAAAATATTATTAAAATAAAATTTAATGTAGACATAGTAATATCGATTATCATAATATTTATTATAATATTTCATGTGAATAGCAACAAAGCTAATCGCAATCCGCTAAAAATGACTACTACCTTTGAAGGATGGGAGTATAACGTCAACGCTCGCCCTCATCCATGAAATACACATTCAAATACTTCTTCGTTATTTTCGTTCATGTGCTCTAAATTATATATTTTTTGTAGTCTTTTATTTATCATGTAAAATTAAAATTTATTTTTATTTAATAATTTCAATACGTATTTAATATCATCATTTATCATATAAAAAGGAAATATTAACTATGTCATTATCATCTCATAAATTATTATTTTACATTAGCATTAATTTAATTCATTTTACATTTTACATGAAATTTAAAAAATAAACTAAATAATCATAAAATGAATTTGTTCAACAACTAATAATTAAACTTTTAACGATTACAGTAATATTTTAGGACGTAGGAAGTAATTGGCTGGAAGCACTGTTTTAAAAGTCATCCGCTATACATGTAATTTGACGGTGTTGAACACCCCGTCTAACCGATTAATTGTCTTTAATGTTTTTATTTTAAAAAAAATATTTATTTTTATGTATATTTTTATTATTAAATATTAAATATAATATCAATATATATAACTTCATTTAGTTATCCAAACCTCTAGTTGTAAGTATTTATTGCAAAATATGTACAGGTTGAAGTTGAAGAATGCGACTGAATATTAATTTCTGTAAAGTCAACAACAAACGAAGAAAGTACTTCTCCAGCTTTGGCACCATCGAAACTGAATGCTCATCCAACTGCCAAGTTCATAACAGACACAATGCACGGACTTAGTCAATACAGTCATTAATTGAACAGCAAAAATATGTACTTTCTGTCCTGACATTAATTTTCTATTATTTAAATAATCCAAATAATATTTATCTCAATTTTTTAATAAATAAATACCAATTTTAAATGAGTAGGGATGTTTAGCTACTAAATTTTGTTCATCAGATCCAGACCACCAACAGGTGCATGTTACCTGAATGCTTCATGAACTTTATTACTTATGGATAAAACTCAAAATGGGCCCTGAACTATCACCGCTTACCCAATTGCGGTCAGAACTACCACGATTTTCAAAAAGGGTGCAATGAAAAAAAAATTGGATTGATTTTCTAAAATAAAATTTACCATCACATTCCTAACATAATATTATTATAAGACTTAAATTTGTGTGCGAAAAATACATCATTTGGTTATCAAAATAAATTATATCATTTTGCGCACATAAAGAAAACAACGTCTTTTGATAATCAAATGACATAATTTTTGCACAAAAATTTAAGTCTTATAATAATATTAGATTTGGAATGTAATGATACATTTTAATTTAAAAAATCAGTCCAATTTTTTTTTTCATTGCACCCTTTTTGGAAATCATGGTAGTTCTGACCGTAATTAGATAAGCGGTGATAGTTCAAGGCCCCTTTTGGGTTTTTCCCCATTACTTATTCTCAGCATTTGATTACAGATGAAAAAATGTGGAAGAAAATATATAAATATAATAATATAATGAAATTTTCACCGTAATTTTGCTTCCCGGCCGAAACATTCTCAAAATCAAATACAAATTCCTATAAATTTTGTCTTAGCAGATATACTCCATCAGAATTTATAAGTTATATATCATAGCGGCTAAAATGATGTCATTTTAGGTTTTTTTTATGAGATTTAGGATTTCTAAGTTTTAAATTTTTTATTGTTTTACGGTTTTAAATTTTTTTTTGTTTCATCTCTATTTTTAGTAATTTTTTGGATGTTTCAAAACCCATTCAAAACGGTGTCGTTTCACAATTCTAAAACCTTTAATATTAAAATTCTAAAAATACTAAAAAACTAAACCATAAAATCCACCAAAACCCTAAAATATTAGTCCTTCCGTTCTCTTATACATGTCATTCAAGGTTAATCTGAGTAGATTAAAGTGAAGTTAATGCTAACGATTGAACAAATTTAATGAGTGAGAGTGGTTGGTATTTTTTTTAAAATCATGCAAAAAGTAAATTGGTAGATTATTACTGGTGAGGAATGAGTTTTTTTAATGATTATGATAAATAAGTCATTAATGTTTGTCATTTTAAGGTATTTGTTGATATTAAATACGCATTGGAAATTGTTAGTGACAAGTAAAACTTGACAAAAAAATCGGTTAAGTGACATGTAAATGAGGACATTTTGAATCAGGAAACCATAAAACCCCTAAGCACGAGTAAAAATGAAGTCATTTTAATCATTAGAGTACGTAGCTTATATATCGTGACAAAATATATCCGTTTTTTCCATAATATTTTCGATCTCATTTTCACATTCCTTATTTTTTTCCTTGGAAGGGGAATCACTAATTCCCTGTATAGGCTGTATTCAAGCACACGCACTTGGAAAAAAAGTGATGACAAAGATAATCATATCTACGAAGAATCACCAAACTTCAACCTATCTTGAAAGTGGAATCCTTGTAAATATTAGTCTCTCTGTCCTTTTTTACATGTCACTTAATCGATTTTTTTGTCTATTTTTACTTGTCACTTACAATTTAATACGTATTTAATATCAACAACTATCTTAAAATGTCAAACATTAATTACTTCATTATCATAATTAATAAAAAATACATTCCTCACCAGTAATCATATACCAATTTTACTTTCTGCATGAACCTTTTCAAAAAAATATTAACCACCTACTCATTAAATTATTCAACCGATAGCATTAACTTCACCTTAATATATTCAAATTAATCTTAAATGATATGTATTAAAGAACGGAGAGAGTAAATTGGAGAGCATTATTCGTGCACTGCACGCATCCAAACCCTCATCTACCACCAACTCCTCCTAATATCCATGATTAATGGAGTACACCCCTGCAATAACTTCTTCAACAAAGTCAGCCAAGATTCAAGTTAGGTCTACTGATCACGTGTGATGTTATTTACTTTCTCCTGTACAGTTTACTTGTTCTTTTTAAATGGTTATTTTCATTTAAGATTAAATTAAGTGGAGTAACAAAATATTAATATTAATTGTTGATCAAATCTAATACTAGATATATACTTATTGGATTTTTTAATATTTCATGTAAAAAGGTAAAGTGTTACTTACGCTGCTCAAAAATCTCTCGAATCCCACCTAAAACATCTGTCTATGTAATATAAAAATTCAGCTAAATTTTTAATTTTGACTCCTGAAAAAAAATTCTAGATCCGTCACTACAGATGGAGTATATATCATTCAAAATAAAACTAAGTAGACTTACAAGATGTTAATACTAATGGTTAAACAAATTTAATCGACTAATTTAATATATGTTCTTTTTAAATTCATGCAAAATGTAGAATCAATTGGTTTATATTTGTGCAAAATGGCCTTTGTTAATTGTTATGAATTAGTAACATGAAATAATCAGTGTTTGATTTTTTTAAAATAGGTGCAATTATTAAATATGTATTGAAAATTTGAAATTGATAAATAAATAAATATAAATAATTTGAACTCAAGACATCGGGGATGAAAGACCATCACCTGGCCACTCGGCCACCACTATGACGGCCTATTAAAATTTTCAATTCAAATACTTCCGAACTATTTTGAAAAAGAAAATCGTATAAACATAGAGAATAATATCATGTTAGACCAGATAAAGTATACTCCCTCTGTCCTTTAATACATGTCGTTTATGGTTAATTTGAGTAGATTAAGATGAAATAAATGCTAGCAGTTAGACAAATTTAATGAGTGGGTGGTTGATGTTTTTTTTTTTAAAGTTCGTGTAAAAAGTAAAATTGGTACTAGATTATTACTGGTGATGAATGATTTTTTTATTGATTATGATAAAAAATTGATTAATGTTTGACGTTTTAAGGTAGTTGTTGATATTAAATATATATTGAAAATTGTTACTCCCTCTGTCCTCTTTTACATGTCACTTAACCGAATTTTTTTGTCCACTTTTACTTGTCGCTTAACAATTTTCAATGCGTATTTAATGTCAACAACTACATTAAAATGTCAAACATTAATTACTTTATTATCATATTCAATAAAATTACATTTTCCACCAGTAATCATCTACCAATTTTAATTTTTGCACGAAATTTTTTATAAAAACATCAACCACCCATTCATTAAATTTGTTCAACCGCTAGCATTAACTTCACCTTAATCTACTCAAATTAACCTTAAACGACATGTAATAGAGGACGGACGGAGTAAGTAACAAGTAAAAGTGAACAAAAAAATTCAGTTAAATGACATGTAAAAGAGGAGAGAGGGAATATACGTATTGTGTAGTATGAATTAAGTGTGAAATATTTCGTACTTATTTTGCACGATGACATCACCATGTATCATTTTTTTTTTCATTTGTATTTAGTTTTAAAATACATAAAATGAAAAAATAGTGTAAATTAATTTTGAGAAGAATGAGTGAAGAAGCAAGCAAAGTTGGTTGAAGGAAACTTGACTGACTCTGTTAGGTGCGAAAATACATGTAGCCAGCTAGTTGGATGATCCCCACACATGCACGCACTTTCCCCTCCACGGCTTCTTTTAGGTGAAAGTCAGTAATGACTCTGATCAGTCTCTTAGATGATCCCCACATACATATGCCATGATCTTCGCAGTCGGAACTTGGGAGCATGTAATAGATTTTCCTATACACACGTGTGAATTGGTTCAATGATTTTGAGTATTGTTTAATAATTTTAAAGTCTCGAGTATCGCATTTGCGCTTAGATACGCGAGAGACAGGTGTGATCTGACTCACAGTGAGTTTGTACACCACTATCAGAATAGAGAGAATGTGCTGCACTGACCACTAAAAAAATATCAGACTTCAAAGTGGTTTGTGTTTTTACACATCTATTTATAAACTGGATTTTGTGACATTCCAAACAAACAATCAAAAGTTAGCATCAGCCTGTCACTCCTGTGAAACCCACAAGGAAAGGTGTAAGAAAATGACAAACACCGACGCCGCCATCTCTCCGGCCGCCGAGGCCTTCACAATCCAAGTACAGGGCATCCAGAGCGTGATGCCGCTGAGACCGACCGATCCGCGACATGCCCGAAAGGTGGCGCTGAAACATCCTCAGACCGTGGGAGTGTTCCAAAAATGTCACCACATTTTGCTGCATTACAAGAAGGCCTCGGAGCAGGACTCGGGGTGGGTCCTCGCGGGGAGGCTCAAGGAGTCCGTCGGGCGGGCCTTGCTCGAGTACCCCATGGTCGCTGGGCGGCTTCGATGGAGCAATGATCAGAAAATGGCAGGCCGGAGTGGAGAGCTTGAGCTCGTGTCGAATGACAGCGGCATCCGCCTCGTCGAGGCGAAATCGCCTATGAGCTTAGATGAGTTTCTTGTGATGAAAGATCGGGAAGATGCCGAGGGCCAGCTGGTCTTCTGGGAAGAGCTTAATGAGCAAGATCCCCAGTTCTGCCCTTTGGCCTACATTCAGGTACGAACCTTAAATTTCGCGAATTTTAAGGTTCAAAAAATATACAAGAAATAAAAATTATTCAAAAATTTTAACTTCGGATGCAGACTCAATTATCTTTCTGCGTCGTGTTCAAATAGCCTTTGACGCGCGACTTTTCTATTTTGTAGGTTACGAATTTCGAGTGCGGTGGATACTCGATCGGATTCAGTCTAAGCGTGGCGCTAGGCGACCCGTTGGAGCTGGCTGACTTCCTGAAGCATTCCGCAAAGCTACACAAGGAAATGTTTCGGGAGAACAAGGCTCCGGTTTTCTACCTTCCCAAGCTCAAAGCGAGTAAGTTACTCCCGGAGCCCAACGTGGCGAAAACCCGGAAACAGCCGAGCCAGACCCTTCTCTACAGCCTCAATGCCCGAAATTCGGATAATGAAGATATTTCCGACACATCGTCTTTGGCGGTGTTGAAGCGCTTCGCCTTGTCTTGCGTTCAGGACGCTGAGCGGAAGCTCGGGATTAGCGGGGGTTTGGAGTTTGCCTTGCTGGTCAAGGATCGCGAGACGGGTGACTTGACGGTCGAGGTTGGGCCCGAAGGAGGACCGATGAGTCCGAGTCCTGAGCTGAAATGTACTAAGTGGGGCGACCGTGACTCCGGCTTCGCCGAGATCACATTTTGGGAGACCCACAGGCCTGCGGGCGTGGCGTACTGGGTCGGGTTGCGGGCGGGCGAAGGGCTCGTCATGGTGAGCTCGGCGCGAGGCGATGCGGCGGATGTCGTCGTCACGATTCCGCATGGGAAGTGAAGGTCTAGCTGTCTTCTATGGCCCTGTAATAGTCAAATGTGTGACATGTGAATCTTGGGACACCATTTATGTGTGTTTATTTTTTTTTATCGTAAGTGTGGCTCACCTCTCTAATTTGATAGTGACACTCACAATCATTGTGGATCAGTTCACGCATGCATCTGTCCGACGTATTTGAACACAAAGCGATATCAATAGGGCTCGAACTTAGAATATTGGATTGTTAGACACCTTTAATACCACTGGATCAATACTTTGTTGATCATTTATGTGTATTTATTTTTTTTATCGTAAGTGTCGCTGACCTTTACAACTTGATATCACACACACCTCCGGCGTATTTAAACGCAAAGCGATACCAAAAGAACTCGAACTTTGAATCTTAAATTGTTAAACAGCCCTAAGACCCCTAGACCAACACATTGTTAATCATTTATGTGTAGTCCTGATGTATGTCGTTTAATGTTAAATTGAGTAAATTAAAGTGATATTTAATGCTAGCAGTTAGACGAATTTAATAAATACGAATTTAATGTATATTTTTAAAATTTTGTGTAAAAGATAAAATTGATGGATTATTTCTGATGTAGAATTGATTTTTAATTAATTAAGATAATGAAATCATTAATGTTTGACTCTTAGCTGTAGATATTAAATACAAGTTTAAAAATGTTAAGTGATAAATAAAAAGTGACCAAAAAAATTCAATGAAGTGACAAATAAAAGAGGACAAATGAATAAAGTATGTATTATTATGCTACATTATGAATGATTGGTTCAATTAGAGATACTCTCTCTATCCTATTTTACATGTCACTAAATCGAAATTTTTTATTCACTTTTACTGTACTTGTTACTTATAATTTTCAATACATAATTAATATCAACAACTATCTTAAAACGTCAAACATTAATCACTTTACACGAATTTTACTTTTTACACGAATTTTTTTTGAAAAAATTATTAACCATCTATTAAATTTGTTCAATCGCTAACATTAACTTTCACCTTAATCTAGTCAAATGAATCCAAAATGACATGTATTAGACAAAGAGGGAGTATTTCTTTATGAGGAGTTGAAGGACTGACCTTCATTTTTTAGATGGTGGTTGAGAATGTGGTCCGGCTTTGAATGTAGTGGAGGCCGTTTCAGGTCAAGTCTTTATCTCCTTAACTTGCCCGGAATGAATGCAAGTGAGTTATTGTTGGGCAAGATGTTTAGTGGAGCAATGGGGCACATGAGTTATTTTCAGATTGAGTATGTCAACTACCAATTATATTCAATCAGAATGTTTTAAATATGAAATTAATTTGAATGATATGTGTCTTATGGTTTTTTTAAATTTTTATGGAATATATTCTGATTGAAATGTGTTTACGAATAAGTGGTGGGATGAGGGGTAGCTCAGTTGGTGAGCGCCTCACTTGAGATGGTTATAGTTTTCAAGTTCGAATCCTCAAGGGGAAAATGGGGAACCACTAGTGATCTCTTAAAAAAAAAAAGTGGTGGACGTTATTTATTTAAGAATTTATGTGGGGCATATTGTTTATTAAGGGTGTGGTATAGGGAAAATTTGGTGAGAAGACAAACGATATGGGAAATTGGCGGATTGATTAGGTTGTATTTGGTTTAGGGAAAATTTTAGAAAAAGGAAAATGAAAGGAAATTATTTGTTTGGTTTAATGAAATTAAGGTATGGAAAAATAATATTTTAATACTTTCATATGAATTTTACATCACTAACAAAATAACGAAAAATAAAATGGAATCTCTAAAAATTCACTTTACCGTCCATTTTTCCTCATCATTTTCCCTAGAGCAAAAACAACAATAGTGAAAGTTGAGGAGAAATAAAACTGGACAGAAAATTATACAAAATGTTTGTTTAAAATAAAAGGTGTTTGTAACATTTTTCACAAAATTTTCATCTCTAACCAGAAAAATATAATAAAAATGAAACTAATGGAAAATATATTTTTTCTATCATTTTCCTTTCTCTCAAATTTTCTATATATGTCGAACACAGCCTAAAGAAAAGAAAATAATTTATATGGGATAAAATCATGACTTAAGAATTTAAATTTTTAACTCATTATGGAATAATATTACAATTAGTAAAAAAAATCAACACCCAATTATCGATGGTGCAACGAGGATGTGGGTCGATGGTTGGATGCTGGTTGAGGATTAAGTGAATAGACGAAAACCTGGCTTATATCGAATTATAAAAAATGAATTTTAAATTTAAATTTTTAAACCACAAATGAAAAAAAAGGTTGAATATAATTCAAAAGCTTATATTAACTCGTATTATCTTCTTCCAGATATAATAATTATTTAAAATTAAATTCAGTAGATTAAAAATATATTAATAATATTTGCAGAACAAATAAGTTATATAAGTGTTTAATGTATTCTTTTAAAATTTAGTATATAAAAAATATAAAATGAAATACAATATTAATGGTATAAATGAGTTTTGTGTGTATGAATTAATTAATTGCACAATTAAATACGCACAATACTTTTTTAATAAAAATAAAAAATAAAATTTTATTCTATGATACTTACTTCTTCTGTCATCTTTTACTTATTAGTTAATCGATTTTATTTGTTTACTTTTAATTGTCATTTATAATTTTCAATGTACATTTAATATTGACAACTACCTTAAAACATCAAATACTAATTATTTCACTATCGTAATACATAAAAAAATAGTTTTTGACTAATAAAAATCTAACAAATTTACTTTTCACACTAAATTTAGAAGAAAAAACATTAATCACTTATCTATTAAATTTTCTCAACCATTAATATTAATATCATCATAATCTACTCAATTTAACTTAAACGATTGTTATATTAAGAAGATAAAAAAAAACTGTATTTTAAAAAAAAAATCATTGGTTTCCAGCGAACTTCCATTGGCTTTCATTGCAATGAAGGACAGCGGAAAGAGAATGGAACCTACATATTTATTTCCATTTATTTTTTTCAGTTGGCAGAAGGATGAGTTGCTAATTTCCAAATAAATTCACGACACCCCACTGACGTAAGCCCTAAGCCATCGCCATTTCATGTAGATGATGGACACAGATCCTAAGTATTAGCCTCTTACGGAAGCTAATAGCCAGCGTTTTAA
>NQLW01000096.1:87213-144960 GCA_002312845.1 Kalanchoe fedtschenkoi
TTGCTGTACTACAAGAAGGCCAATGATGAGGACTCGGGGTGGGTCATGGTCGGCAGGCTGAAGGAGTCGCTGGGCCGGGCGCTTTGCCAGTACCCGATGTTCACCGGGCGGGTCAGATGGGCGGGGCCGGACGAGGGTCGGGACGGGCGTGAGCTGGTGATTGTGTCGAATGACAGCGGCATGAGGCTCGTGGAGGCCAAGTATCCGATGCACATGGATGAGTTTCTTCGGTTGGAGGATCGGGAGGCCGCCGAGAGCGAGTTGGTTTACTGGGATGACCTCAAGGAGCAGGATCCGCAGTTTTGCCCTCTCGCTTACATCCAGGTCGATAATTTGATTTAAAAATTTAGATTTGTAAGTCATGATTTTATAATTTAATATGAGACAGTCTCTCCAACATTTCCGAATCTTTTGGATGAGTTAGCTGAACGATTTTGTCATTTTCAGGTGACGGATTTCGAATGCGGAGGATACTCGATAGGACTAAGTCTGAGCGCGTTGCTGGGAGATACGTCGGAGCTATCGGGATTCCTCGAGCACCTCGCGGCTACTCACTTGGACATCTTCTTCAAGCAAAACAAGCTTCCGGCCTTCTACCTCCCCAAGCGCAAATCGACCAAGCTCTACCCTGTCCCGAACAACCTAGCCAGGCGCAGGCACGCCGGCCAGACGCTCCTCTACCGCATCCACAACCCCGAGTCATCTACCGCAGAGCTGAACGGACTCGCGTTATCGTGCATCAAGGACGCGGAGCGGAAGCTCGGCGTGGACTTGGGCCCCGACTTTGAGCTCACCTTGTGCACAAAAGATGGCTCGACCGGGGACCTGGCCGTCGAAAAGTGCAAGGGCCTGACTTGGGTCGGGCTAAATGCACTCCCGAAACTGAATGGTGCGAAATGGGATGACAAAATTTTCGATCAGGTGACGTTCTGGGAAGGGCATAAGCCGGTCCGCGGCGCCTACTGGATCGGACTGGGCGTCGACGAGGGACTGGTAATGGTATACACGTCTCCACTCGGCGACTCAGCCATCCATATCACCGTCTCCGTTCCTTGAACATCATTCATCACCCAAGACACGGTCGTTTAGTGTCCCAAGGCGTCAGCATTTGCAGTATCAAATCTTCAATTTTCTTGGATTTTTCATAGAATCTGAATGGATCTGTGATGTCATCAGCTCTGAATGCTACACTCTTAATTTGAACTGTGTGATTTCAGTTTGGTGTTGGTATGCAGTTGCTCCCTCTATCTTCCTTTAATTTAATGTTCATTTAATCCAATTTATTTATGTATATTTATTTATTATTTAATAATTTTTTTATCATAAATAATAAAAAAATTCACTACTCATCATCACAAAATTAAAAAAAACATTAAACACCCACATATTAAATTTGTTCAAACAATAATATTAATATATTATTAATTTATTCAATTTAATTTTAAATGACTACTATACTAGGACGGATATAATAATTTATAAACATAAAATAATGTATTTTTGAGTTTTATTAATCACTAATTAACGGTCATGTGTACAATAAAAAAGAAGAAATTCAAAATTCAAAACTTTACACATGACAATTTATTAGTATTTGATGACGCTTAAAACTATACTCCCTCCGTCCTCTATTACATGTCGTTTAAGGTTAATTTGAGTAGATTAAGGTGAAGTTAATGCTAGCGGTTGGACAAATTTAATGAATGGGTGGTTGATGTTTTTATAAAAAAATTCGTGCAAAAAGTAAAATTGGTAGATGATTACTGGTGGAGAATGTATTTTTTATTGAATATGATAATGAAGTGATTAATGTTTGATATTTTAAGGTAGTTGTTGACATTAAATACGCATTGAAAATGGGTAAGTGACAAATAAAAGTGGACAAAAAATTCGGTTAAGTGACATGTAAAAGAGGACAGAGGGAGTATTGTTTTATATTTGCAGTATATTGCTTAGCTGCGCTGTAATTCATTTACCTATCGAATTATTTTTCATATAATTTTAAAATATTTTAATAATTAATAGTAAATAAAAGAACATGAGTGGTTTAGTTGTGAGTTTGCTCACATATGAACTTATTCCCTCTTTTCTCTTTTACATGTCACTTAAATGATTTTTTCCTTTCACTTTTACTTATCACTTAACAATTTTCAATGTGTATTTATTATCAACAACTACCTTAAAATGTCAAACATTAATCACTACATTATCATAATAAACAAAAAATTTATTCATCACCAGTAATCATCTACCAATTTTACTTTTTGCACGATTTTTTTTAAAAAAATATTAGTCACATACTTATTAAATTTGTTCAACCGCTAGCATTAACTTCATCTTAATCTACTCATTTTAACCTTAAACGACATGTATTAGAGTACATTGGTTTAAACTTTGTCCACTCATGTTTACTTTTTACTCTGATTAAAAGTATTTTTATGTTAATTTAATTTATTGATTAGAATAATTCCTGAATATATTAAATATTGAGCAGAAAAAAATTGGACCGATTTAATACGTTCCATTTTATCTGATTTAACTCGGTTCACAATTAAACCCATCGAAACATCTGATCGATTGAAGGAAGGAAATGGTTAAAAAAGTCTAAGGATGATTTATTTCAGCGCAAATCGGACATAAATTAAGGTTGTCGAACATTAAATAAAAATTGAACCAAGCTGAGAATAGAGAGCATGAGCTTCAAACTAAAGAGCACCAATGTAGATTGACATATAGAGGAGCACCGTCACGGCTGGTGTTCCTCGAGCAACGATTGCGGCGGCGGCGGAGGTGCTGAGGAGGAGGAGCTGTGGCGGTGCTCCACTGGCATCAGTTGGAGCAGCGTCGGTGAGGCTGAGGGCTTGCCTTGGTACCTTCTCTTGTTGTTGTGTACCCAAGTTTTGAACTTGGGTACGTCGATGCTGATCCGTCGACAGAAAGTGTCGACCTTAGCGATGAGATCGGGCTGATCACACGTCCTGGTGCTCCAATGCAGCTCCCTCTCCGCAAAGCTGCTCATTTCGCTCACCTGCGCCTCAGTGAACCTGGCCCTCGCCAGAGGCTGGCAAATTGTAAAATAAAACATTTTTGTTACCCTAGTTTGAATGATTTACCAGCGAGATTGTGACTTTCAGCGACGGAGTTGTGAGTTTCAGCAACGAAAAATGTGACTTTTAGCGTCCAAATGTGTAACATTTAGCTACAGAATCGATGACAATTTACTCTCATTTGATAACAATTTGTTGCTGATTGGCAATTTCTACTACCAGTAAAAATTCCTACCTGCCGTTGTAGCTGTCCGCCTTGTTTCGAATGTGCAGTGCGATGGAAGGAACAATAAGCGCAGATGGCCGGATTTGAAGGCCTAGGGGCGAACTGAGGGCAGATCTTGCTTGAAGGGACATTGTTTGAGGCAAATGCAGGCAACTGTTGCTTGGATCCCCTCATTTTTCACTTCTTGAAAGATAGGTATGTTGGTATTTCCTTATGGGCAGATTTTCAGGGATTTATAGTCGTGCAACGCTTCTGAATCGACCGTTTATCTGTACTGCAACGTCTATGAATCACTGCTCTCATTTCTTTTAATTTTGAAAATGTCATGTTTCTTCTCTGTTTATAATTCTGTCTTTTCTCTTTAATTTCAAATTTGTATCTGAACGTTGTGACAGACTTAACACTGAATCACATCATCTCTTTTAATATCTCTAAATCACTTTTTATTCATTTGAATTTAAAAATTTCATATCTGAATCACCACGTTTCTTTTCATATCTCTGAATTCTTCTCTTCTCTCTAATTTATTTGTATATGAACGTTATGACATCGGTAACAGCGTAAATCACAACATTTCTTTTCATATCTGTAAGTCACTTCACATTTCTTTGAATTTGAATAGTTTCATATGAGAATCACAATATCAATTTTCTCACCCACCACTAGTCAGTCATATTTATTCGATTTGGTTTTGAATGCTTTCATATTTATATTTAATGTAGTAACATCAGCAACTCTAACATATAAATATTTCTTTTTTCTTTGATTATTAATAATTACATTGTCTGAATCAGATGAAATCGGCTCATATTTCACTCCCATTCCATTCAGATGGGAAATTTCCCCAAATGTACTTTGGAAGATTGATAAGAAGATGATTTGATGAACTCTGCCATTTCATGGCAGCAAGGAGCGCTCATAAACCCAGAAGCTGTTGCATGGTTCGCGTTGGCTGCCTGCTCATTTACGTGCAGGATTTCCGGGTCGGGGTTGGGAAGCTCCGACTGCTGTACGAGCAGGAGCCGCTCCAGGGGCTACAGATCCATAAGCTATTGCATTGTTTGCGTTGGCTGCCTGCATATGAGGCGGGATGCTAAGTCCTCTCTGCGGATTGCCGGAACCTCCTTTTGGGTCTGGAAGGCCTTGTTGAGGATGGTTGTAGATTCCCATTTGCATCTGAGTGTCATAGGGGCCTCTTTGTCGATCGTAGAATGAGGCTACCCTAGGTATGTCATAGCCAGGCCTTTGCGGAAGCGGCCAGTGTTGAGTCTCGAAGAAAGTTGAAGTACCAGCTGTAGGGACACTGACACCACCTGTCGCGACAGGATGAGCACCACGGCCATGCTGAAAACAATGAGTAAATATATTAGTGCACAAACAAAATGAACATCAACATCTAGTGATTTTCAATTCACGAAACAATCTGATTCATGAGAAGAAATAGCATGCCATACTTAAGGTGAGTTCTTTGGGGTTCAAATGTTTTAGTTCAGCTTGGCTCTCTTTTGTGTTGCAATATTTTTTAGTTCACTTCAGCAAAATTTAAATTCTCTCTATTGGCCTTAAAAAAACTTCCAGTTCAGTTCAATTCAACTCATCTCCTGCTTAGAAGAACACAACCTTTGTACTAGAACTGACAAGAAGATAAAAAAAACTAGTACAGACCTCAATAATTAGAAACAGCGAGTGGATTAAGAATGACATGCCTGAGCAGCAAAGGAATCTTCATAGGAACTCAGACTGGCTGGATGGGTTGCAGAGGCATCGCTCTCGTTGTATCCAGCGGTGCTACCATAAGCCCCACCTACACTATGAGCTGGTGACGCTATGAATCTGAAGGAAGTGAACACTTCATGGCAATCCTTAAGTGTATAAAGAGGATAAGTACCTGGCCTTCTGTTCACATTAGCAGAGGCAGTCAATTCTGCCCGGAGCTTCTCCGTTTCTTTCGCCATATTAAAATAATTTGTTTCCATCACCTGAAGAGATTCTAAGTGGTCATTGTACAGTTTCTTCTCGTAATCATAGGTAGCCCTGCAAAATTAAGTTGGGTTACATGAAATATGAAGCGATTGATTACATCCCTGATTTACTGCAAGGCCTATCTCCATATTAAGAAACAGTCTTCACAATAAATACTACTCAAACGGTAAGAGTAGGAACCAGCTCGAGCCTACTGCATCCATATAAATCACAGTTAAGAGCAAAATGAACACCAAAAGAATAAAATAAATTTTGTGAGACAACATTGTGAAGAAATTCAAGATATAACAAGATGCCTCATATTATGGGGCTCATCAGAACAATGTACTGTTGATGGATTTTTTTTTAAAAAAAAATCATCATAAGCATATATGCAATTCAGAGTGCCACAAAGGTTCAGGTTTTTAGCAGATGCTATCTATAGTGCGCTGAATTGTTTAAAGATCGAGAATAAACCTGCAACGCTGAAACTCTTGTCTGATGCTCTCCAGCTCTTGCACCATGAAAGGAACTTTCTGCACATCTACATGCACCCTCTGAAGTTCATGAGTCATAAGCTGCGCTTTGGAGATGAGCTCCTGCCTTGCTAGAGCCAGTTTCTGCGCCTCAGATCTCGCCTGCTCCAAATCTGACTTGATTGCATCTTCTGTTTGCAGTTCAGAACTCATCCTCTCTATTTTTTCCGTAAGGTTCCGCATTTGGTGTTCTTTCTCAGCCCCCACAGCACTTGTTTGAGATTGCAACATCTGTAACTCATTCTGAGCGGCAGCAAGTTCCTGTCTCAATGTTCCTTGTGTTGCCGCAAGCCTCTGATTTTCCATCAGAAGCACTTGCATCTCCATGTGTTGAGCTGCAAGCTTTTGTTCCACAACCTCCGGAGGAGGTAAATCAAAAGGTGGGAAACGACTAGGTGGAGGGTGCATCCCAGGACCGTATGGATCAGGATGCATCACGTCAGGGACCGGAAGAGGTCCCCGCAGACGAGGAGGAGGCATACGTCCTTTACTACCCATTCACAGATCTATCCCTTCGCCTGGAAATAATCTTTAAGTCTTAAATTACAACTTTATAATGTCCAATTCAATAGAGAATTAAGTTTCTCCACCTATTCGGCCATCAATTCATGCTCAAAATCTAATGCTCTAACATGCGCCCATTTTTCTATCTGACAAAACAGAGCAAGAGTTGATGACCTCGTAACCTAATATTTTCACACAATCAGGACATCCCGCGGCCATCAATTACACTAAAATACCTCACACAACTTATCATCACTTGCAGGCCAAGATCCCGTCACATCCAACATTTTCACAACCATCCAGAGGTCTGCTAATCACTATCGATTCTTCTTGACACACTCGACTCTTAATTAAATACATTACTAAAACTGCCCCATATTTGAGGAACCCAGAAAAAATTTTAAATCCTCATAGGCCTCATTCATATTCAAACCAACCCTACTTCAATACAATTCACAGATTCCTAACTATCAAAAAAAGCTCACTACCTCAGATAAGCTGATAAAACTCGAAACTGATAATTCAAAAAGAACCCTACCTACAAACCATAAATTTTTTTTCCAAACATCGATCAACATGCGCCATTCTACACAGAATGTCACATAGCTTCGGTTGCAAAAACCTAATTCCATAAAAAATGGTTCAGTCAACAAACTCGGAGGTTTCAAACGCCTCACCTTGAAACGGCACTGGCACCGGACTGAGGCGGCGATACCGGGCTAAGTTGGAGCGCGATCGAGCAGGGGAGATGACGATAGAAGAATGGCGACCGAAGGTCGAGTCGTAGCGCTGGACCTGGTGTAGGGATTCACACCTGAGAAATTGAGTCGACATGCTCCCGAATCGATCCGGTTAAATCGTGGTAAAACGGTTCAATCGCATTCGGTTTAATCTGAATCTACTGGAATCGCGGTTCAATCACACCTGAGAAATTGAATCGAAGTGCTCCCGAACCGAACCGGTTTAATTTTGGCGGATCGGATTTTTGGCGGCGGAGTCGTTGCGTCATCTCCATTCTCCACCACTGGTTTCGTCGAACCCAATCTTGTAATGTTGGATCGATATCGATGGCGGAGGTTGCGGGCTTTCGATTATGGCGTCTGCGACTTCGTCGTCTCTTCTACTCAGTTCGGTTTTTGGGTGTAGATTTGGCGGTGATCTTCGGAAAGGGAGGGGCGGGAGGTCGGGATGTCGGACGTTGGTGAGACCTGTGTGTCGATCGGCGGAGGATGTGGTTGTTGTTGGCGGAGGTATTGCGGGTCTGTCCACTGCCGTTGCGCTTCAAAGGTGAGGCTTTCACCTCAATTGTATGATAACTACCATGTTTTCGAAATCTAGGGTTTAGTGTTGTGCTCTTTGGATTGGTGGAGGATTTCAAATTGATGAGTTAGTCAAGATTCTGAAAATGGAAGATTATTGCTTAAAATTCAGTGTGAGAAACTGGAGGTGTTGTGTATGGCTGTATTGAGATTCCACGGGGGTCAATGTGCGTGAGTTGCTTGTGTTGACTGTAAATGGGATATGGCTGCTTTGGATAGGCTTGGAGTCCGGTCATTGGTGCTTGAGCAAGCAGATGGAATTAGGACTGGAGGAACTTCACTTACTCTATTCAAGAACGGATGGCGTGTGTTGGACGCGATCGGGGTTGGAAGTGAGCTGCGGCGTCAGTTTCTTGAAATTCAAGGGTATGTTTTCTTTTCTTAACCATCTCCTGTTTGAGCGTACACATTTTTTTTTTTGAAGTAAGAGACTTTTTAGTGATGTGTTACAGCGTTAGTGTGTGATTTCTTGATGATACCAGCCGTGCAGGATGGTAGTGAAATCTGAAGATGGAAGAGAGCTTCGGTCTTTTACATTCAAAGATGAAGATGAAAGGTTCAGGGATTCTAAAAACATACATGTACTGTGCGCTCTCATGAAGAAAAATCCCCGACTCAATCAGTTATGTAATTATGCAGCCAAGAGGTTCGTGCAGTCGAAAGGAGAGTACTGCTGGAGACTCTTGCTAGTAAATTGCCTGCAGATGCAATCAGATTTTCATCAAAGCTGGCTAAGATTGAGAAAGATGAACAGGGTGAGACACTGCTGGACCTTGAGGATGGCGCACAGCTAACAGCAAAGGTGACTCAAATCTCAATATTTATTTATATTATCTGATAGATTGTTCAGCTGTTTTCTTGTTTGTTAATTTTTTAGTCACGGTATGCTGTTATTCTTTTACCAACTCAAGTCTTGTCTAGTTTAATACATCAGCCACTTTGGTGGTGTTTGAAAACGATAAATTTTTTTGTGCATTGCCACGATTGTCCCTTAAAGGTTGTCCGGATAGATCAAGTGAGCTTCTGTAATCCTGAATACATGTGGCATCTAAGTGTAGTTTGGCTGGGTTGCTAACACACCAACGCTTTATTGCCATGTTATTGCATCCAAGGGCGCCTTTGCAAGCTGGCAATTATTAATCCACTTGTTAAATCGAACTGTGTGTATGTGGTGGAACTACATTATGTTGCGACTACTTTCTCACTTGAATCTGGAGTAATATTGTGAGGTTATCTGATTTAGGAGAAATGACAATGTTACTCCCTTGAATTTTTTTGAATAGATTGTGATTGGCTGTGATGGGGTCCGCTCAGCCGTAGCAAGGTGGATGGGACATACTGAGCCTACCTATGTCGGACACTGTGCTTTTCGTGGCCTTGCATATTATCCCGACGGACAGCCTCTTCAACCTAGAGTTAACTACATATATGGAAAGGGTTTACGTGCTGGATATGTCCCGGTTTCTCCCACAAAAGTTTATTGGTTCATATGCTTCAACAGCCCATCTCCAGGTCAGCTCATCTTAACCAAATATAGCTCAAGAGATTCATGTCGCATTTTTTAAACTCAGACACTCGACCGAAGTCAGTACTCTCAAGGGGATTATCACCTCACCCAGCTCACCTTTTTTTTCATCCTCTGAATCCTTAAACATTTCTTCACTCAGGTTCCAGGATCACAGACCCGTCTTTACTGAAAAAGCATGCGCAGGAGCTAGTCAAAGGATGGCCGTCAGAGCTTCTAACCCTCATCGACCAGACCCCTGACGAAACCATCTCCAAAACTCCATTAGTGGACCGGATACTCTGGCCAGCCATCAGCCCTCCCGCATCAACAGACAAAGTGGTATTAGCTGGAGACGCCTGGCACCCAATGACACCCAACCTCGGCCAAGGCGCTTGCTGCGCCCTAGAGGACGCAGTAGTTCTAGCAAAGAAGCTCGCTCAAGCCCTCAAATCCAGCCCAGCTTCGGACTCCTCCGTCGAAGATGCTTTCAAGTCCTACAGCAAGGAACGATGGCCTCGCGTTTTCCCACTGTCGCTCCGCTCAAACCTGGTCGGATCATTCCTCCAGTGGGACAATCCTATCGTCTGCTCCGTCAGAAACAATGTCATTCTCCCCAAGGTTGTCCAGCTCGGGCCTTTGCTGGAACACACAAATTTCCCGTGTGAGCCTCTCTAATCAGAACCAGCCATACAACATTTGAATATACACACATAGAGGGAAGGGTGGATCAGTTGAGAACCTATTTAAATTGAGAACCGTTGTGGACAAACGTGGACCAATCATTATTTACATGAAACAATAATGTATTAATTATATGGTTTCCTTTTTTTGAGTTTATTTATTATTTTTTATTAATTATATGAGATTGATTTTTTATTTATTATGAAACAGATTTGCTTGCCATTTTGAGATTTTGTTTTGTATTTAATTTACCGGATTTTTTTTTCTAGATTTTTTTTCTAATTTACAGATTTTTAGGAATATGAATAGTGAACAATTTCGGACTATATATTTTTATAATTTTTTTGAGCAGTGAACCTACATGTGGTGAACATATTGCAACAGTGAACCTAAGTGGTGAACATATTGAATAGTGATTTAAACAGTGAATCTCATGTTCACTATTCATATTTCTCAAAAATCTGTAAATTAGAAAAAGATCTAGACAAAAAAAATCGGTAAATTAAATACAAAACGAAGTCTCAAAATGGCAAGTAAATCTGTTTCATAATAAATAAAAAATGAATCTCATATAATTATTAAAGAATAATAAATAAACTCAAAAAAGGAAACCATATAATTAATACATTGTTGTTTCATGTAAATAATGATTGGTCCAGAATTGTCCACAATGATTCTCAATTTAAGAAGGTTCTCAACGGATCCCTTCCCTACACACATATATTATTTTCTGTATTAAACTTTTAATTTATTTTTACATTCCTAGAGAACAAAATGGGGAATTTCCTCTCAGGGCGTGTCCGAGTCCAACAAAGCGAATCTCACTGTCGGTGACACGTGTCGGTCGCCGGTGCATTCAACTACGTCACACCCGCCATTTGTGGTTTCACTTATTTCTTTCAACCTCCTTCCATTATAAATATCTCCGATATTTTCGCTTCTTCAACTCCCTAGTTATCAGATTCCAAACGCGACACCGATCGGCCTGTTCTCCGATTTTCTCTCCGGCGACGACCCTTTACACCCGCCGGGAAGCAGATCTCGACCTTCTGCCGCTTCGCTTCTATCTGCAGCATCTCGCGGCGATGACTCCCGAATAGTAAGTTTTCGCGAAATTCGAAGCGCTAAAGTTTCGTTATTGTATGAAGCAATAAGAGGTGTGATCTTGTAGATCTGTGCTTTTTACGCGAGTGGGCGGAGGATCGGTTTTGGCGTTGGGTATTAGGTTTTTCCGATTCTCGGCTTGGATCGATGTTTGCGATGCGTGTTGCTGTTGTTCTTCAAGGGATGTAGGGTTGGATTTGAGATCTGGTTTGCTGTAGGTTCAGATCTGTTGACTTGCTCAGCACTGTAATTCTTTTATTTTGGATGCAGCTTGAAAGGCATACTTATGTTTTTTTTTAATTAGATGGACACGTATTGGAATTTTAGGGAGCAGACATGTAAGGTTCAGTTGTAGGTGGAGAAGCATTTTTTAGATGTATCTAAGTAGGCTTGGTAATCAGACAGTTGATCATTGTGTGGAATGAATAGATGGAATTTGGTTTGAATAGCTTTTCTATCGCGGCATGCTTGTGCGAGTTGATTAGAGGCTGCCTGTTTGGTCTTCTGCATGATATTTCATTGGGTTTGTTGCATGCGCATGCCCCTGGCTCCCTTCCTTTTATGTTAATGTGGAATACCTTTTCATTTGCTAACAAGCTCAAGTATATTCGTTATGTTGTGGCATTTGCAGTGACTACTTGTTTAAACTGTTGCTGATTGGTGATTCTGGTGTGGGAAAGTCATGTCTCCTTCTGAGGTTTGCCGTAAGTAATTTAATGCAGTGGATTTCTGTTCCATGAATAATTACATGCTCGTTTTTTAGTTGACTTGTATCTTGATGATGTTTATACGTACATTGCAGGATGATTCTTATCTGGACAGTTACATCAGCACAATTGGAGTGGACTTTGTAAGAAGCAATAGATTCTTTCTGCAATGCCAAAAGCACGCACAGAAAAAGGTCTCATAACTTGGAAGTGTGCTGATTTCGTTGATTTTTTTTTGTAGAAAATTCGCACTGTGGAGCAGGATGGAAAGACCATCAAACTTCAGATTGTGAGTTTCCGAAAACTTTTTGGCTACATGATTTGTTGTATTACTGTTTTCTTGTACATTTCTTGTGTTATAATAGTCTGCCACACATCCCCATTTGTTTGTTTGTCATCTTGGGGGGTTTGTAGAACCCATTGTACTTCTGTTTCTGGACATATCTTGTTTTATAATATTCCGCTAGACATCCCTTCTTTTTTTTTTAAGAACCCATTTCTCTCTTTCTGACAAGATCAGTATTCATATTTTCTTACTTACAGTGGGATACCGCAGGACAAGAGCGTTTTAGGACAATTACTAGCAGCTACTACCGTGGTGCACATGGAATTATTGTGAGCTCCTTTCCTTCTATGCTTTTTTTTGTTACTTGTGTTTTAGTCTTACACCAAATAAACTATCCTCTAGGTGGTGTACGATGTAACTGATATGGACAGCTTCAACAATGTCAAACAATGGTTGAGTGAAATTGATCGATATGCAAGTGAAAATGTTAATAAGCTTCTAGTTGGGAACAAGTGTGATTTGACTGCGAACAAAGTTGTTTCCTATGAGATGGCAAAGGTATTTCTGCTACATGAGCCTTTCTAAATACCAGAACAACCTTGGCCGATGTGGCACAACAATAATATCTTCTTGCTTTCGTAACAGTCTTTTGCTGATGAAATTGGGATTCCTTTTATGGAGACGAGTGCCAAGAATTCCACTAATGTGGAACAGGCATTTATGGCCATGTCTGCTGAAATCAAGAACAGGTTCCATATCTATTTGATCTGCCTGCTTCTAGATTTTATGTGGATATTCGACTACCAAATATGTAACAATTTAAAGATTTTTAGTTTTAGAATCGGGCGTGATAGACTGAAATCGCGAAACAAATACTTAAACTACATTCTGAACCATTGACTTTCACTGTTGTTAGTGGCTTTACCAAAACAGATCTAACCATTTCAAATTTATTATTACGTGGTGTAGGATGGCCAGTCAACCCGCTGCAAACACTGCTAGGCCAGCCACAGTGCAGATCAAGGGCCAACCAGTGAACCAGAGCTCTGGATGTTGCTCTTCTTGAATCGAAAGTTTGTCATAGTTGCCCGTATTGCTGGTAAAATCAGTTGTGCTCTCATCCAACCATATTTGGATCCTTTGAATCTCCTTTATTTGTCCAGTTGTTGCAGCTCCTGCAGTTTAGAACTTCAGAAATTTTTTTGTTTGTACTTAGTTATTGTCAAGAATTTCTGTATAGAATTGAGTGATTCTCTCAAGTTGTCAGTTATGTGTCCTCCGCATTGTGTGTATTTTGACCAAGGGATAAGTTGGTATCTTAACCAGTAGAGTGCTGACAATTCACTTCCTAAGTAATGTCATTTTTCATATGAATTTTGTTTATTAATAAACAAATAAATTTAAACTTTATATATAAAAAATCAGAACTGAATCAGCAGTGGATTTTCAAAAATTGTAATTATAACCTAATTACAATCCGAACCTATTAATTTGATTTGATTTATCGATAATCTTTGATCCTGAACATATTGATGTGCACATCCCAATTGTTGAGGTCGCTCCGTCTACCTGGCGTCGCCAATTGGGTCGATGCCTCGCATTCAATGGCTCGATCGACTTGGAGTTGCGATCAATTACGGTAGGAGAAACGAAGAGCCCCAACTTTGCAATCGGTTCGTGTTAAAGGTGCGGCCTTGCATGCATTTTCAATAAATTGGTTGTGTTAATATTTTTATTTTATGAATTAATTTATCATTTCTATTATCTAGGAGTATTTTTTTATTGTGATGTTCATAATAAATAGACCAATTCACTCAAAAATAATTGTAATTTTATATTACGGATGCTACCGTGGATAAATCTACGGTGTTGAATATATTCATATCAATGGAATGGATGTTGGAACTTAACTTAGAATCAGGATTGATCACGTCCCCGCCCAATTAAAGATTTAAAATGGCACATGAATCATTGATGACAGTGTCATTTTAATTTGAGAAATGAATTTTTAATCGGTTCGTCAGATTTTAAAATGGCACATTGATAGATTGATTGTGGTGTTATTTTAATTTGAGAAATGATCTTTTTAACTAATTCAAGTTCCGATCCGATTTTAATAAACATGCCAAAAAAACACATCCCACGTAGTAAACCATGAAACAACTTAGCCACAAGGTCATTTTCAATAAAAACTGTTGCTTTCTGTAATACTCAATTTGCTAATTTTCAAGGTCTTCCTGGCCATGTGTGTTCTGGTTCAATGCCGCTCAGCTTCAGACACATTCAGATCATTTCAGCAAGCTATCTTCTGCGCATAACATAATGAGGGTAGAGGCTGACCTTACGAAACATGTCAGCCTTCTTGTAGCCATCGTATGCGTCTCTCTGCTGGTGAAAGTTTTGCGGCGGAAGTCGCAGTCGCGGCTTCCTCCTGGATCCTCGAGGCCTCCCCACAGCCGGATACCATCCGTTCCTGGGCACTGATCTCCACCTGATCACCTTCAAGAACTTGGCCGGGGTCTACGGACCCATCTACAAGTTTCACCTCGGTAACAAGCTGTGCCTTGTCTTGACCTCGCCAGAGGCCGTCAAGGAGGTCGTTCGCCACAAGGACATCGTCAACGTCTGGGCCATTCAGCGAGACCCTTCTCTCTACCTGGGACAACCCGCTGGAGTTCAGGCATGAGAGGTTCTTGACCGAAGGGGGAGTGAAGCTGGATTGCAGCGGGAATACATTCCGTTTGGGTCGGGGAGGAGGATGTGCCCTGGACTCCCGCTGGCCGAGAGATCACTGATGTACGTGCTGGCCTCGCTCCTGCACTGCTTCGACTGGAGAGTGAACTCGGGACCAAGTTCGGTATCGTCATGAAGAAAAAAGTTCCCCTTGTTGCCGTTCCCACTCCAAGATTGTCCATTTTAGAGCTCTATGCTTAACTCTTCAATCTCCCCCGGCCTACTGTTTGGGGCGTTGGTCTTCCACCTTCAAGGTCACAGAATTCAAATCTTAGTAGTTGAGTGTGTTTTCTTCTCATTCTATATAAAATTGTTAATAATATTATTTCTATTTCTTCCTTGGATGAGAGTTGTTTATTGGTTTTTTCCGGCGAAATGCCTTATGTGATTTGTTTATAAATGCCATTGATATGCAAGAAATTTCTTGTTGCTACTTTGTGAAGGCCTTACCTTCAACTCTTGAACTCACTGCCATGTTATGGGAGCTTGGGGGTAGGAATGGGTTCGTTCTAGTGTTCGAAAATAATATTTCAAAAATTTGATATGTTTTCACTAATTGGGTGAATAAATCGATGTTATAGAGTGTATAACTTTGATCATAGGGAACTATTTCTAATCGCATAGCTCCATAATAAGCTTTCGCGCAATTTCCTTCAGCTTGAGCCGACAGCCATTACGGTCGTCATATTGATCATTGGGCTAGTTGATTGAATCAAACGTCATAAAACGACACCATTTTCCTGCTTAAGTACCCATCCTACTGACCCACCCAAAAATATACGAGCATCACCCTAAAATTTGCAGTCATTATGTTTATAGTTGCCCACATTTCAAATTATGTTGGCAATCTTTGATATTCATTCCATGCAGTTTTGTTTGTTTATTGCTATTTATGAAATTTAAATCAAAACAATATCTGCTGCCAAGAAACTGCCTCAAGACAGTTGCTGAAGATATGTGATATAGCCTCTTATCAAAAGGAAGATGATGATTACATGATGCTCTTCCATATCCTTGCCCGCAGTCATACTCCTCATAAGTGATTTATGGTACCAGGACTTATGATGAGAACAAAAGCTTTGATTTTGTAACTTCAAAAATCTTCTCTTTTGTGCCAAGACATCCCGACGAACTCGCAAAGATAACTTCCTCCTGACAAACTGGGATCACTCTGAGCATCCGTCATTACACAACATGTAGCCCGAGGCAGCTCATTTCCTTGTTTTCACTTCAGTCATGCTCCTTGTTATTCGTCTGTCTTGGACGGGCTTATCACCGTTAATTTTAGAGTTACCATCAACACTGTTTTCTTCATAAAGGAGATGGAGGAGACTTGCATCTGAATTTGTTGGCCGACTTTTATTCGCATGCATGTTTGCCACTTTACTCAACTTTTTATCGTTATGTTCTGGAGAGGAACTTTCATTGTATCCCATTTCACTTAAGCATTTGAATAGATCATCGGTAGCCTTCACCGTCAATGTAAACCAATCCGATTCATGGTGACTGCAAATCAAAAGATCACGTTTCCTAGTTACAGGTAGATCATCTGATGATTTGGGCCAAGGATCATTTTACCTGTTGCGAGAATGAGTTTTGATTGTATCCTTGGCTGCATCTTTTGTAGACATGCTAAGAACCTCAGTAGGACCTCGGGCAACATATTCTTCCCAATCATACGGGAACCCAAAAAGGAAACGGCTGCAAACCTGACGGGCACAAAATCAGACCAAGACCAGTTTTGGAGTCAACATGAAAATAGAAAAGGATCACTCCGATCTATGGCAGTCCTTGTAGCTTCAACATTGTATGCATTATTCCGATTACTAGCTCTATATGTACAGTGCCTCTATGCTTTATCTATCGATCTACTCCGGCACAAACTCTAAGGTTGTGTTTGGTTTAGGGAAAATTTAGTGGAAAAGAAAATGTGGAGGAAAATTGGTAAAATCCAATGTTTTGTTTAGATGAAAAATATGAGGGAAAGAAAATTATGTGGAAAGTTAATGTAAATTAAAAGGAGTTTTGAAACTTTCCTTCAAATTTTCCATTTTAAACCAAACAAAGAAAAATAAGATGGAATCCATGATGGATTTCACTTTCCATCAAATTTTCTTTTCCCTACAATTTTCCCTAAACCAAACACAGCCCAAGAGTATGCAAATATAGAATGTCTATATGATTGGAGATTAATCACGTAAATGGCATTAAAAAAGCAGGCCGAGTCACTAAGGCTGTGTTTGGTTTAAGGAAAATTTGGTGGAAAGGAAAATTTGAGGGAAAATTGAAAGGAAATGAATTTCTGGAGGATTACATCTAATTTTTTCTTGTTTGGTTTCATTAGGAAAATATCAAGGAAAATTGTTTGGAATCCATTTCATTTTCCATGATCATGGAAAGTTTTATGGAAAAATATGTTAAAAATATCAACATTTCATCACTTCATACATTGAATTTGTTTACAAAATTGATTATTTGTTTGAGATACATTGAATTTGATTGAATTGATTTGTTAGAGATAAGAATTACATTTTCCATCAAATTTTCCACTTAATTTTCTTTCCCTCCAATTTTCCATCTAAACCAAACAATGGATTTTACTAATTTTCCATCAAATTTTATTTTCCTCCAAATTTTCCCTAAACCAAACACAGCCTAAAGGATTGATTTAGTAACCTCTAATTTTTGACTCATATCAAAAATTTGTTTACTCAGTACCATTTACAAGCGATTAACATTTAAGCAACAAAAAGATTAGAACTTTCTTTGTATTTCCATCTTGAATTGCTTCTATCAGTCTGGCTCATGAACTACGTAAGAAGAATTTAAAGATGTCTCCTTAAGCAAAAGTGTCATCTCTTCCAGAAGATGCTAATTGGGTGTGTGGTCAACAAATCTTAACCTAAAAAACACAACCAGCCAAATGCCAAGTGTAATTTGTAACCATGACCAGCGTGGATGCAAGGCCCGACTAATTAGGAAAAACCCCAGGATTGATGAGTAGAAATGTGACAGTGAATGTAACAAGACAGACCTCAAGAGAGAAGCCATTTTGATGCGTCTGGTGCTCGTCTATGAAACCAACTATTGATATACGGAATCCGTCGGCAGCTTCGACAGTGGTGGCGTCATGTCTCTTGGAGATTGCAGCAGAACGGAAAGCCCTGACACTAGGCCCCCTGCACAGTTGAAACTTAAAAAGTGATGCGAAGTGGGTAGAGAAGAGAAGCTGAGAAAGGAGAAGAGGAGAAGACTGACTCTCTGGATGAGAAACCTGCAACAGCCAATCCTCGCTGTCCGTTAACCGGCTTAGCGAGCCACCAGCGGTGCAAACACACCGACCGGAATGAGGATGAGGAGGCCGATGCTGCGGCGGTGCGGATGGTTAGGGTTTTGCAATTCAGAATCGAACCGTATTTCGATCTACCTGACGAAGTCGCCATGACGAGAAGAATCTCATCAGTTTCAAACCAACGCTGTCAAAACCCTAGAATCTCATGTTTGGTGTCACACAATAATCATCCATGACAAATGACGAAGCCCAGCCCAGCTAAGCCCAGCCCAGCCCATTTTGATGCTAGACAGAACGCCAGCACCAACGCAGTAGAGAAGTTTGTACATATATATGTGATAGCTTGGAGCCTTGGACTGCGCGTATGGTGCTGACATGGTCAGTGTTGAATTAAATTATTTATTAATAATTTTATTTATGATGGATTTGAGTTTGAAATCGTAAGATAACATTGTTCAAATAAATTATCTTCTATTTTATTTTGTCTAGTTCATGGACTTAGATTTATAGGGGCAGCTGATAAGAGTGTAAGAATATGACTCAAATTAAATCATTTAAATTGAATTTGGGATGATTTTAGGTTGTGTTGGTTTTTGGATTGGACAAATTGAATTCAGGTATATCCAAATTATAAATATATAAAAATATATATATATATATATATATAATTGATAAAATTTAAAAGATAAAAATAAAAACATTTTTTATTTTTATTATTTATTTTCTTTTATTAATGAAAGTAAATGGATTGACCCAAATTCAATCCAAATTAAGAATTTTAAATTCGAGTTGGGTTGAGTTGGATTGTTTTAAACTAGGGATGAGTTTTGGTTAGTTATAAATGAATTTGGTTTTAAAAATTCAACCCAAATTTGACCACCAACATATATTTACACTCCCAGCAGTGAGAAAAATCAAACATTACTCGATTCGATTCTCTTTTAATATATTTAAAAAATCTTTAATTATAATAATATGAAAAGGTAAAAACACATATAATATAATATGTGGATTTTTTTTGAAAGATTTATTTCAGTATTTATGAATTTTTTTTTATGAAAATATTGAATTAATATGATTCAACAAATCTCAAATTTATTTGAAATTTGTTGATGGGAATGCGTAAAGTTGAAACTAACCTGCAGAGTAGTGCGAATGAGTGTAGAGGCGCCACCCATATCTCTATTCAAATCCAACGGTGGGCCTCTCTGCTGCAACGATTCCACTACACTCTGCCTGCCCTCTCAATAATTATCACGTGTGTCCAAATATTTCTCTGAACGCACGTAAAAATGTCGAGGTGGCTCGGCTTTTGATTTTGCCTTTACCTTCCAATTATTGAAGATTGGCAGCTGGCAGCAACCAAATTCTCACCGGGAGGAAAAGTTAGTGATGCATTTGTATGGTTCGTCATTTTCGAGGTCTCAATTTGAAGTTTCACGTTATAATTTACCTTTTCTTTTTTTTATTTTAAATAAAAAATTCATTCTCATTTTATTTCAAATATACTCTTCTTTTAAATATTCTCTAAACCAAACACAACCTGAATGTCTAGAAGAAATTGGATTACAGACAATTAGGTGGGAAGTTCTTGTATAGAATTTTCACCCTCTAATTAAATAAGAAAAAAAATAAAATAGAGGGAAAGTTTATTTTTCTTCTCATTTTTCTTAAACCAAATCGATCGGTTACGGTAAAAAATAATAGGGAAATGAAAAATGATGTAAAAGGTTGAAAAGAGAAAAAATTAGATCAAATTTTGAATGAAAATTTGATTTAACCAATTAAGTAATGTTTTACTACTTTTCTTGACAAATTTTATATTTCTAACTAGACAAGAATACGACAGAAATTCATGATTTTTTTTATTTTCTTCAGATAAACCAAACAAAATCTAAATATATAAATAATTGTGATGTTAATTTCTTACATGGTGATGATGTCATATTGTTGTCATTTTCAGAAATTGACCCTTATTATATCTGACTTTTGTCATTTGGCTGGCTTCTTGTATGAAATCCACCTCAGACTCTTCGGTTAGATTGAAACTAAGCCAATTAATGTCGTCAGGTTTCAAACCTGTGAGGCTGTGACTCATGCCACATTGTGCTTGAAAATAGTGGAGGTGTCACTCGGGGGATAATTGGAAGAGTTATACCTCAAATTCAACTTATAAGAAGAATTTTTTTTTATATTTTTAATTTAGTCCAAAATTTATTTTATAACTCAATTTGTATTGTTGTAATTCAAATCTAATCCAAAACATCGCCAAATTCAACATATGTTCCATCAAAATAAATAAAAAATATACTAAAATTATAAATAATTCAAAACTCACTATCTAATTCAATCAAGAACCGATTTAAGTTTATCTAATTCTTTATTATTTATTCGACACTGCCATGTGCTACAACTATGACGCATCACCACTAGATAAAATTAATAAAAAATGAAATTTGCTTTTATAAGATTTGCACATCAATTGACAGGCGACAGGCCGCAAGTCCCCATTCAGTCATTCAGCTACAGCAAGTTCATGAAATTCCATAATTGGCGCAAATTAGAATATTTTCATTAATAATATCATTTTATCCTAAACTGGTTAGGCTTATTGTGTGATAATTTATGTTTGTTAAGAGATATTATATGATTCAAACTCAATATATTTTATTTTTAAATTAAATATTTGACTATGTCATCCGACACCATATAAAATAATAAATTTTTAAAAAATAATTCAAATTCATCCGGGATCCAAATTATCTCTTCTGTTATTAAATTAAACGAACTTTAATTAGTTGCTTAAACATGATTACAACAGTTGCAACAAGCATCACCCGTAGAGATCCGCATTGGAAAATCTTGGCGTTGGAATTGCTACGAGAGTTTCCTTCTTCTTCATCACGAGCCCGAATTTCTCCTCCAAGCCGATCTCGACGCCCTCCGGCACCGCCCACTCGAACAAATGCAGAAACACGGCGAGAGTGTACATCAGCGCCCGCTCGGCCAGGGGCAGCCCGGGGCAGCTCCTCCTGCCCGACCCGAACGGGAGGTACCTCAAGTCCTTGCCCGAGTAATCCCACTTGGTCGCGCCATCCAAAAACCTCTCGGGCCTAAATGCCGAAGGCTCGTCCCAGAGAGCCGGGTCCCTGTGGATCGCCCACACGTTGACGAACACCGTGGCGTCCTTCGGGACCCGGTAGCCCCCCACCTCTGTTTCCTCGCTCGGGCGGCGAGGGATCAGGAGTGGGAAGGCGGGGTGCAGACGAAGCGTCTCCTTCACCACCCCGTCGAGATACTTCAACTTAGGGAGATGGGACTCGGCGACGTGGTTGTTGACCCCCACGACTTGCGTCAGCTCGTCTTGCGCGCGCTTCATGGCTTGCGGATGAAGCAACAGCTCCGAAAGCGCCCATTCGAATATCGTCGCCGTTGTGTCGGTTCCTCCCACTGCCGTGTCCTGTTAGATCATAACATCGCAAGTTCAATATATATTCAGAGCGACAGAGTTCGAATTCACATGCGTGTATTTAGAGAAACGACCATGAGCATGCCCTTAATCTGGGTCATGGTGAGGGAAGACGAAGGATCTCCGCCATGTTGAAGTCCCACAAGATGCGGCAAGAAGCTTCCATCTCCGCCTCCTCCGTCGGCTCCGCTGCGAATTCGAGCAATGGCAACCTCGAAAAGCCCTTCGAACTGATCTATCAGCAGCCTCATTTTGGCACATATTCCTTGCATGTCAAGCCACGCCAGAGCGGGGAAGAAATCCGACACGTTAGGCGCCCCGACCAGCACCATCAGCTCCTCCATCAGCGCTTCCCAGTCCGGCCCTCCGCCGTCCTCCGACGCTCCCCAAATCATCGCCACCATGCTGTTGATCACCGTCAGCAGGCCGACGGCCCCGATCTTCACCGGCCTCCCAATCTGGCCGTAAACCTCCTTCACACCCCTCGCCACAACTCCCCTCCTCAGCCTGAAGCTGGCGTCCAGCGTGGCGTTCCCGAGCATCTTGTGCACGAAGATCTTGCGCATCTTGCGCCACTCGGGTCCGTAGTCCCTGAACGCTATGTCGTTCGCGTCGTACGTGGCGATCCGGGCCGCGCGGGCCGCGTCCCTGTTGGCGAAAATCGTGTCTTTCTCTCGGACAACCTGGCGAACAACCTCGGGTGAGCTCACCACGACGTACATCTTGTTGCCCAGCCAGACCTTGAATATCGGCCCGTGGACGGAGCCGAGCTTGGCGAATGTGAGATGCAGGTCAGTGCCTAGGAATGGGAGATATCCAACCAAGGGAAGGCCGCGAGGACCCGGAGGCAGCGCCAGGCGCCGCGACTTCCTTGCGACCACCTTGTTCCCCAGCCAGGATATGAGCAAGATGGATGCCAAAGAGGCTAGCAATGCTACAGAAACTTGCACTAGCAAGCTGCTGCCATCCATGGCTGCGTGCATCAGCATTTTGGTGATAAGTTTGAGCCAGTGCGAGCTTCAGTGGAATCTTTATGTGGGCATTTAATACAATAGTCAGTTCCGTCTTTTAAGATTAATTTGAATAGATTAGGGTGAAGTTAATTCTAGCGGTTGAACAAATTTAATAGGTAGGTGGTTAATAATTTTTTGAAAAAGTTCGTGCAAAAGTAAAATTGGTAGATGATTATTGGTGAGTAATGTATTCTTTATTGATTATGATAATGAAGTGATTAATGTTTGACATTTTAAGGTAGTTGTTGATATTAAATACGCATTGAAAATTGGTAAGTGATAAGTAAAAATGAACAAAAAAATTCGGTTAAGTGACATGTAAAAGAGAAGAGAGGAAGTATTGTATAATTCAAGCTCGGTGGAATTTTGACCGAAAGAAGGACGCAGTCTTGTTATGTGTGAAGATTTTTTATTAATTTTAATTTTTTTTTAATTTTTTATGTGTTTAATCAAAATATGATGTTATTTTGATAACTCAACGGTTCACCATGGTGGGTCTTATCCACCCAATAATTTATCCTAAAGTAAATGCTCTGCTAAGTCTTGTTGGAGTGAGTGAAGTATGAAGTAGACATGTAGATTCGTCGTATTGCTGCAAGTTGTAGGAAGTTCATGATTATCAGATTTGTACTTTCAGATTTATATAAACAAATTCGTGGACATAATGATTACGTAATAAATAAATATATTACAAAAATATATTTGAAAAAATCAAACTTACGGGAATCGAATCGGTTTGAGTTTCGGTGTCGAATTTAACTTGTAAATAGTCTGATTATTCATTATTTTCATTATAAATACAAGTAGCAACTTAAAATGTAATATTTTTTTTACGACCGCATACTCATTTAATTTAAAAGTGAAATCTGATTCATTACTGGACGCTCGATGAATTTGTGCATGATTAGAGAACTTGGTTGTGTATAATGTATTGAAAATCTGGCAAAAATTTAATTTTAATTCTTCGATGATATTTGGTTAAGGTATCATCGATTCAAATAGTAAATTGACAATAAATAAACATTTTTATTAAAATTAAAAAATTAAAAAAATCAATTCACTTAACCAATAATTCTTTTTATATTATTTGGCGTTCAGGGTAAGGTTTCTCACTGACACTTTTTAATAGTAAAAATCAATTAATAATAGTTATTTAAGATAAAAATGAGTGGATTAACGAAATATTAAATATCACTGTAGTTAGTAACAAATTTAATATGTAGGCATTATATACATATATATATATATATTTAAAGTTACATGAGAAATATAAAAAGTGATTTATTATTAATTTCGTAGAAGGATTTTTGTATGAATTATGAAGATGAAATAATTAAGTTCTTAGTTTTTAAGATAAATAAGTGACAATTTAAATATCTTTAAAATTATCAAGTGATAAATAAAAATAGATAAATAAATGTTAAAAGTAACCAATAAAATGACCGAAAGAAGAATATTTTAGTAAAAATAACATGCATTTCTAAATAATTTAGGTTCTATTTAATTTAAAGTAACAGGAAAACAAGTAATGTATATTCTAATTAACAACTCCGTCAAAGTTCTAAATCTGATAGCATCTAATGATTTAGTAAAAGTTTATGCCCACCGCTTAATTATGTGTTTTATGCTTGGTAGCCGAGATTAAAAGCACAATAAATAATTAAAAATAATATAACATATTTGGTTATAAACATGATAAGAGATAAATTTTAGTTTTAAAAACCAAAATTATTTATTTTATCAAAATAGGTGGGATTATTCATCCTGTTACTATTAATACTCAGACTATCACTAAAACGTATCCTTAATGTTTTCTTTTAATTAAAAAATTTAAATTAAATAATACTTTCTATTTTCTTTCTAATCTATTTATCCCTAATGAAATAACAGGAAATGAAATGAAATTCTGATAGTTTATTTTAATCCCACTTTTTTTCACGTTTATTTTTTCTATACCAAAGATAATATAGAAAATAGATTTGAAAAAAAACCTCCAAGGTAGATAAAAAAAAGGAGGAAAGAGACAGGAGATAATTTTTCTACCTTAGTGGGTGAAAAATTTAAAATGCATTTAGTTTATTCATTTTAAATTATTATAGTAGGGGTAAATCAATTATTGTAAATAAAATAATAAATAATAATACATGGAAGGGATAATTTAATTTTTTGAAATTATTTAATTTTTTCTTCTATTTGTTTCACTTATTCACAATAATTAATATATCACTGCTTTAATAGTTTGTGATGAATAAAAATTCTCGAAGTGCGCCATCACTTTAACCTATCCAACTTGTCATGGTTTCATTATAGTATCAAATAACATTATATATATGGAAAATTAGGATGGAGTTTTTATTAAGTTAAAAGGGAAATGAAAATATCATGTTAGAATATACACACAAGTTATATATATGAACCGTTAAAATGACGTATTTATATTGATGTTTTAGAGTTTAAGGTTTTAGTATTCTAAGACTTTTAGGGTTGTGAGTTTTAGTGCTTTCAGGGTTTTAGAATTTGAGGATTTTAGGAAACCATTTTGGATTTCAAACATCTTAAAAACCCTTAAACTCTTAAAAATTATGAAAACGACGACATTATTTTAGCCGCTCATGTAGATTGTTTATATACTCTAACCCAAACACAATCTAAATAAACCTAAACTAAATTAGAGTTGATTAAATTTATTTAGTTTGGGTTGGTGTTTGAGTTGACCCAAATTGCAAAATACAATTTAATTTATTAATATAAAAATTAAAAAAAAAATTATTTTTTACAAAATAACAAAAAAATAAATATATAAAATATATTTTCATTTTTTATTTGTTAATTTTTTGAATTTAATATTTTTTATATATTTATGTTCTTATATATTCAAATATTTATTATTGCCTATTTTTACATATTGATTTATACAATTATTTTATTAATGAAAGAAAATGAATTGACCCAAATTCAGTCCAATTTGATAATTTTGAATATGAGTTTGAATTTGATTAGACTTTAGAGTGGAGTTGAGTTTAGTCAATTTATTACAAATGAATACGAGTTAACAATAACTCAATACAAATTCAATCAATAATCTAAATTTACACGCCCTACCTTACACGGTATATCTGGCAAGCCTATAATTAAAAAGTGTTTTATATTTTCCTATACTATTTTTCATATCTAACAAAATAACAGAAAATAAAATGTAATTTATGAAAATTTCACTATTTCCAAAATCAAACATAAGGTTATCGCATCTTTCACATATAGATCAATTATGTCGACTGTCAAATACAATAAGAGAACACTTGCTTTATTCCAAGGGTCATCACACTTGCAAGGGAAAACATACCTTAGACGAAATTGAAATTGTAAGGCTGACATCTTGACACACATATTTATCAGAAAATTCAAATTCTGAATAACAGAATAATTAGCCTTCCACCCTGATCGATCAGACTATCCATAGATTTCGAGATTAGAAAATCGCGGCGAAGGGATGGCAACAAGGGGCTCTCTTTTTTTCATGACAATGCCGAATTTCTCCTCCAAGCCGATTTTCGCACCCTTTGGGACCTCCCAGTTAAAGGAGTGCAGAATCACAGCTAGAGTGTACATAAGTGCTCGTTCGGCCAGCGGCAGACCGGGGCAGATCCTCCTACCGGACCCGAACGGGAGGTACCTCAGATCATTCCCTGAGAAATCCCATTTCTCTGCGCCATCCAAAAATCTCTTCGGCCTGAACTCCAGCGGATCGTCCCAAAGACTCGGGTCCCTGTGGATCGCCCACGCGTTGACAAAGACCGTAGCGTCCTTGGGGATAGTGTAGCCTCCAACTTGAGTCTCTTCGCTCGGGCGGCGCGGGACTAGGAGGGGAAATGCGGGGTGTATGCGCATCGTCTCCTTCACCGCCGCCTCGAGGTACTTCAGCTCGGACAGATGGGACTCGATCACGAGATTGTTGAGCCCCACGACTCGTGTCAGCTCGTCCTGCACCGCTTTCATTTCTTGCGGATGAAGCAAGAGCTCCGTGAGCGTCCATTCGAATATCGTTGATGTTGTATCAGTTCCTCCCACCGCAGTATCCTGTTACAACATAATAAGTAACTTCATCATGATGATATCTGTCACGTGTCATAATGAAAAATCAACATATAATTTTAAAAGACAGACATTCAAAGTCCACGTGATGAATCAGATCAACGGGGGTGATAAAAAAGGTAATGAATGACATACAATGAGCATGCCCTTGATCTGGGTCATGCTGAGGGCGGACGTTGGATCTTCACCATCTTGAAGCCCCATAAGATACCGCAAGAGGTTCATATCGCCTTCTCCTTTCGATCGGCTGCGAATTCGAGCAATTGCCACCTCGAAAACCGCCTCAAGCTGATCAAACACCCCTCTCATCCTGCCAGCGATTCCTTGCAGATCAAGCCAAGCAAGCGTGGGAAAGAAGTCGGACACATTAGGCGCGGCAATGAGCACCATCATCTCCCCCAAGAGGCCTCTCCAGTCAGTCGCCCCGCCGTCGTCCCAGGAGCCCCATATCGTCGCCATCATGCTATTAACCACCGTCATAAGCCCCACGCCGCCTATCCTCACCGGCTCCCCAACCTGCTTATAAACCTCCTTCACACTCTTCTCCACAACTCCTCTCCTCAATTCGAAGCTAGCGTCGAGCGTGGCGTTCCCGAGCATCTTGTGCGCGAAGATCTTGCGCATCTTGCGCCACTCCGCGCCATAGTCCCTGAAAGCGATGTCATTCGCGCCATACGTGATAAGGCGACTCGCGACGCCAGGGTCTCGGTTGGCGAAAATCACGTCCTTCTCGCGCACGACTTCCCTCACCACGTCCGGTGAGCTCAACACGACGTACATTTTCTTGCCAACCCAGACCTTGAATATCGGCCCGTAGATCCTCGCCAGCTTGGCGAATGTTAGGTGCAGCTCGGTGCCTAGGAAGGGAAGATATCCTACTAAGGGGAGGCCGCGAGGCCCTGGGGGCAGGGCTAATCGCGACTTCTTCCCCAGGACCCTGCGGCCTGCCCAGGATATGAACAAGATGGATGCTAAGGAGGCTAGCAGAATTGCTGAAAATTGCACAAGCAAGCTGCTGCCATCCATGACTGTCTGGATCGGCATTTCGTAAATGGTTGTGGTGAGACACAAAGCGATGGTCTTTACACGGATTCGAGCTTGGTGAATCTTGATGAAATCTAGCTGTGCAATTTTATATGGAAAAAAATAATAATTGAATAAATGTTGAATTATTGAAGCATTCAATTGAAATAAGTTTGTGTCATTGTCATGTCATTATATTTTTAGGGTAAAAAACAAAAACATCCCCTGAACTACCATCTAAAATCAAATTCAGTACCGAACTATTTTTATTTTCAATTCCAGTACCGAAGGACCTAATTGTAATACAATTTTTTAAAAATAACACCCCTACGTTTTTTTAAAATTGAAAACAACCCCCTAGGTTGGGAGATTTGTGCGGAAGGCAGCTCCGGTTCGTTCTGGTTTGCCTTTGTTGACGCTCCGATCGGTCGAAGCCTCGCTCCAGAACTTGATCCATTGGGGCCTGTCAAGACTCCTCCTTGACGACGAGGAGGAAGACGGAGACGGAGAAATGACGACGTTCTAGGACGCGGATCTCTGTTTCTTGAGCGAGTGCGGTTCAGGGGAGTGAAACAGAGCCTCACGCTCGAAGAAGTCAAACAAGTCAAACCCGCAGCAGAAGATTTTATCCTCATCGACGAAGAAAATTGGGTTGCCAGCCAGTGGAGGGTTGCAGGGAATGTAGCAGTGGTTGAACAGCGGCACGAGCCGCGGCGCCCTCTTCAGCGCGGCTCTGGCGGCTCGCAGCGCCTTGTCCGGCTCAGCCGGCTTGCCCCCCACAGCTTCGACCACAGCCCGTTTTTCACGATCTGAAACGACGCCGCCGCGATCGGTAAATCCAGCGCGGCTTTCAACCCGCTCTTCCCCCGCCAGTCGGGGAAGCCGGGGCCGGCTGGCAGGCCGGAGGAGAGAATTGCCCGGAGGTCGGGAGGGAAGAGGAAGGCGAACTCCGCCTCCAACTTGGCGAATTCAGCGTCGGAGGGGCCGTGATTGACTTGTACGTTGGAGCTGCGGAGGTGGGCAACCACGAATCGAGTGGCAGAACGAGTGGCAGTCACCACCACCGCAGCTTCCTTCACCACCATCAAACCCTACCCGCACAAATATCCCAGTCCAGGGGTTGTTTACAATTTAAAAAAAAACTTAGGGGTGTTATTTTTAAAAAATTGTATTACAATTAGGTCCTTCGCTACTGGAATTGAAAATACAAATAGTTCGGTACTGAATTTGATTTTAGATGGTAGTTCGGGGGATGCTTTTGTTTTTTACCCTATTTTTTATATAGGTTTAGAGACAGGGATAAACTTCAAAAAAATCCTGCACTATCACTACTTTGGTTGGATTGATTTTTTAAAATAAAATTTATCATTACATTTCTAAACTATTATTATTATAAGACTAAGATTTATGTGCGAAAATTACGTTGTTTAGTTATCAAAATAAATAATTTCATTTTGCGCACATAAAAAAAAGACTTCTTTTCACGGTCAATCAGCTATAATTCTCAATAAATTTAAAAAGATTAATTATATTTAAGTATTCAAACAAATTGATCTTAATCATCATCCAAAATCAATTTAATTTTTTTCATCTTATCTTTTTAGAAATCATAATATTTTAGATCGCAATTGAATAATGGATGATAGTTTCAAATACCTTTTGGAGTTCACGACAAAAATTATGGATTTGGCTCGACCGACACTGCAACGGCAACAATGATTAAAAAGCATGACAATAAGTCTGGTATGGAGTTTTATAATGAGGCGGGAAACACGCTGACTGATTGATTGCTGAGGTGAGCAAAGGCAGCTCCATCTGTGATGCAAGTGCACAATAATTTAACTTATCAGCAATCAGAGTTGTGTGAGTTAATTGGCTAAGCTTGGGTACACTCCAAATTCAGTGCGATGTGAGTGGGGTCAGATAGATGAGAGCAAATCATGGTCGTGAATTGTAATTTTGTAGTAATACAGTTTTTTTTTCTTTCTATTGGCCCTGTTTGAATTTTTTTTTTCTCAAATGATCTTGCATCAAAAAAGTTTACCGAAATGATTTCTTTTAACCGAATCGTTGTTTGAAACGACGGTTGACTTTAACCGAGTTTTTTTTTCCTTTGGCCTCTTGTCAACATTTTTTTTCCGGAAATGGCCCTGCATGAGAAAAGTTTTCGGAAATGACCTTCTTTTGGCGAACCGCTGTTTGAAACGCCGGTTGGGTTGAGGCCAACCGCTGTTTCAAACAGCGGTTCGACTGATGTGCTGACTGGTTAGCCCAGTCAGCAGACAGGTGGACAAACCGTTGTTTCAAACAGCGGCTGGCCTTAACCCAACCGCTGTTCGAAACAGCGGTTTGTCGTCGACTTCAGCCGCTGTTTCAAACAGCGGCTGGTCTTAATCCAACCATCATGATTGCCCACTGTATACCGAAATGCGAAGAGGAATGCATTAAGGGTGGCTCACCACTGTATAACTTCTCTCTTCAGTTTCTTTTCTTCCATTAACTTCATTTTCTCTTCCTTCGTTTTGAGATGGCTCACCAAACATCACTTTCAAGTGGTGGAGTCGAGCATTTAAAGAAAGTATGGGCTGTCATTGTCCCCGATCACCACGTGAGTCAGCTACGGCGGGCAAACCTGTGAGCCTAATTGTGAATCCAACCGCTGTTTCAAACCGCGGTTGGACTAAGACCAGCCGCTGTTTCAAACAGCGACTGAAGTCGACGACAAATCGCTGTTTGAAATGGCGGTTGGGTTGAGGCCAGCCGCTGTTTGAAACAGCGGTTTGTCCACCTGTCTGCCCAGTCAGCACATCAGTCGAACCGCTGTTTGAAACAGCGGTTGGCCTCAACCCAACCGCCGTTTCAAACGGTTCGCCAAAAGAAGGTCATTTCCGAAAACTTTTCTCATGCAGGGCCATTTTCAAAAAAAAATATTGAAAAGAGGCCAAAGAAAAAAAAAACTCACTTTAACCCAAACGTTAAATCTAACAGCGGTTCACCTGATGGACTGACTGAATCATCCAGTGTGGACAAATAAAGTCAACCGCGGTTTGAAACAGAAATTCCATAAAATCACCTGCTGTTTAAAATAAAAATTCTATAAAGCCAACCGCGGTTTGAAACAGATTGCAGTCTTAAACCAACCACGGTTTTAAACAGGTGTTTTGTTTGGGCAAACGAAGTGGCGCTCTCCGCTCCTACGATCCTTCCGATCTCCAACATCCAATCCGCCACCGTCCCCTTCGCCGTCGCTCCTCAATCCGACGCGCCAATCGCCACCCCCGGCTTCCGCCTCTTCCTCAACCACATCACCGACATGGTCTGCTGGGATTGTGTGCTCTCATAGTGTGTTTAGCGTGCCGGATGATCTGTTTCGGGGATGAGCCGGAGCCTGCTGCGGCAGGCTTCCTGTCGTTTCTTAGCGGCGGATCGGCCGCGGGCGGTGGCGCTGGACGCGTTTAAGCCGTTTAACAAGGAAAAATCTGCGGAGAAGAGTCATGGACAGAACAATGAATCAAGCAGATCAGACACCAAGGAGTCGCAGAAGAACGGCGGCAGCAAGAAAGAAGATAAGGAAGGGAGCTCGCAGAGGAAGCAAAGGCGGAGCTGGTCTCAGGATTTGCATAGGAGATTCCTGCATTCCCTGTAGCAGCTTGGTGGACATGGTACCCAATTCACACTCTGGGCTATATATTGACTGGAATCGAGCTTAATCGGTTTGTCATTTTTGATTTGTGGGTTTGTCATTGATGCAACAGATGCTACACCGAAGCAGATTAGGGAGCTGATGAAGGTTGACGGACTGACAAACGACAGATCAAGAGACATTTAGAGAACCACCGTTTGAAACAGCGGTTGGTTTAAGACAAGTACCTGTTTCAACTTTCAAACCGCAGTTGAACATCAAATAGAACTATTATTTCAAACAGCGGTTGGGCTAGCCAACCGCGGTTTGAACTGGTACTTGTCCACCTGTCTGCTGGTTGGATAGCCCAGTCAGCACATCAGGTGAACTGCTGTTTGATTCAGCGGTTAGATTATGGTCAACCGTCATTTCAAACAACGGTTCGATAAAAAAAAAAGGCCATTTCGGTAAATTTTTATTAAGCAAGACCATTTGGGAAAAAATGTTTCAAATAGGCCCAAAAGAAAAAAAAAACTCGTTGTAATATTTGGTGGCAAAGCTACGTCGTTTTTGTATGGGAAGCTTAATCTCTACATTTGTCTGACGTTTCATCAAGGGAAGAGCTGTCGTGCGCGCCTTCTTCTCCTGCATCTGCAGGTTTAAACTCAGTGACTGCTTACTCCATTTAAATAAGTTTTGTGCTCAATGGAACTTTCACAAGATTTAGATGGTTTGAAGTCCGGTGAACTTTACTTTTCGGTTGATCATTCCGATCGTCTTTCCTTACACTCCACAGTGTTCTCTCTATTCTTGATTTCGAATTATGGCTGAAGATCTTCGTTTTGTTCAAAGTAATTCTTGTGCTATTTTTTGTTTTCATTTGGTTCACTATGACCACCACCGGGGTCCTCACAAGGAATCAACATATAGTGGTCATTGTTACTTTCTTACATTGGTAGATGGTTATAGTAAAACTACATGGACTTATCTCATGTCTGCTAAACTAAATGTTCAGTCCATATTGCCCTATTTTCTTGCCTATGTTTCAAACGAAATTTCACAAATCTTTAAATGATTTAGAACTGATAATTAATGGGGCAGACTTCATATCTTCTTTGATTCAAACATTATTTTAACTAAGAGAATATCTTATCACATCAGTTGTGTCCTAAACTTCTCAATAAAATGGAAGAATTGATCGCAAGCACATACACATATTGGAGATCGGTAGATGACTTCGGTTTCAAGCTTCTTTGGCTCTTACATTTTGGGGTGACCATATTTTAACATTCACTTACCTTATTAATAGACTTCCTTGTGATCTTTTGAACTAATGTTTCTCACTTTCAAGTCTTCACGGATAGCTTACATTCCTATGATCATTTGAGATCCTTTGGCTGTCTTGTTTTTTAAAACCACTACTTGTGACTTTTGTCCTCATATTATTCTTACCTATATGACAGTTCCTACTTCACCAGTTTCCAAACCATTATATGATTATAATACTCAGCTTACAACAACTGTTCTTGATAAAAGTCCTATTACTTCACCTCATTCATCATCTTTTATTCTGATAGGTCTGCTAGGCTCAAGCATTATCCTCCCCCAATAGCTTAAGGCTTCTGATATTCCACCAAAGTCAGATGTTCAATTGCCAAAATCTTCTTGTATTACACAACTTTCTCATCCTATTTCTCTCACACACTCATATACTAACCTTGCTCCTCACTGTGTGCAATTTTCAGCCAACATTTCCACTCACACTGCTCCTAGTTCTTATGATTATTACTGAGTTACCGGCTAATGTTAAACCTGTTGGCTCTAAATGAATATATAAAGTTAAGTATAAAACTGATGGCTTGATTTAAAGACACAAAGCTCGGTTAGTAGCTAAAAATTATGCTCAGATCGACTACATGTTTTGATTTCTTCTAGACTTTCGCTCCTATGATAATATGGTTACTGTTTGGACAGTTCTTGCCTTAGTGGCTGCCAAGAACTTATCCTTTACGCAACTTGATGTCTTAAACGCTTTCTTTTGTATGGTGATTGAAATAAGGATGTCTATATGAAGATTCCTCTAGGTTACAAAGTTTTTGATCGAAGTAAATATTATCAGACTTGTTGTAAACTGCAGAAATTTCGTTATGGCTTAAAATAGGCTCCCCGACAGTGATTTACAAAATTGTCTATTTTGCAACCACCTTTTGATCATTCCATGTTTTTTTAGCAGGTTGGTATATTCTCAGAATTGTTGGTCTACATTGATGACATTCTTCTTATAGGAGACAATTTTGAGGTTATTTCAGACATCAAAGTCCACTTATCTCATCAATTTTCGATAAAAGGACCTTGGTACTTTATGCTATTTTCTGGGCATCGAAGATCACCTAAAGAATATTTTTCTTTGACATCGCAAATATGTTCTTGACATATTAAAATACTGTGGTTTAACATTCACAAATCATGTTTTTACACCTATGGAATCTTCCGAACATCTTCAGATGCTATGTTAGCTATCAAACTAAATGCTTACAAGAGATTTACTGGTAGGCTCATTTACTTAACAATTATACGTCTCGATTCAGCTATGTAGCTTAAGTTAGTTTCTTGTTTGTTGGGAATCACCCACACAAAATGTAAATCTGAATTTCCGAACATCGCTGCATAAGCCGAGATCCAAAATGCAACAAAACCAATTTCATGACTATTGATCTATTGCATTAATCCAAATACCAGATACAAATCTGGATCCAGATTAGCTATTTCTTAATTTGAATTTTTCTCAATCCAAATTCGAGACACATATGTGATTGAGAAACCGCAAAAGAAAACAATATCGAAAAGAAAAGGGAAAACCCCCCAAAAGGAGTCCTGAACTATCAGCACTTACCCAATTGCAGTCTGCATTACAACAATTTTCAAAAAGGGTGCGATGAAAAAAAATTAGACGATTTTCTGAAATAAAATTTATCATTACACTCATAAACTAATATTATCACAAGACTTAGATTCGTATGAGAAAATGACATCATTTGGTTATCAAAAAAATAATATCGTTTTTCGCACATAAACAAAATGACATTTTTTCATACTCAATCATCCATAATCCTCAACAAATTTGATAAGATCAATTATATTTAAGAAATCAAACAAATTGATCTTAAGCATCAAATCAGCCAAATTTTTTTAATCTCACTCTTAAGGACGGTAGTTCGGACCGCAATTGGGTAAGTGCTGGTAGTTCGGACTGCAATTGGGTAAGTGCTGGTAGTTCATGACCCCCTTTGAGTTTTTTTTTCCAAAAACAATAAGCGGTAATACGTTATTACTTTATTTATTCGATTGTCTCATTTAGTTAGTGTAGGGTATCGCGCCTGACTTGAAATATTAGTTTCTTCAGAAAAAATCTTAACCCTCTCATTAGTGTGTATCTCCCACTATCAAATAACAATAATATAACATCAACAGAAACTAAAAGCCTCAAGCTTTTATTTATAATGAGATCTGGACTTGTGCGCATGCGCCTGTGGGCCAGGTCAGTTGGCATTACTCATGGATCGTACCCATAGATTTAATTCATCCGCTTTATCAAATTCAGACCTGTGTTGAACCGAATCACATCCGGACCGAATGTTATTCGGTTTTCACTCAACTCAATATTCAACACTCGATTGTGTTTGATCTTTTAGGTTTATTCTTATTCAGTCATGAGCTAAAATCTATTGATCATAAACGAGCTCAACATTATGATCTCTAATTAAGAATAAATTTGTTCAAGAGACAACCAAATCTTAGGCAATATGAATCAATTAACTGATTTAATGGACAAACACTAACATTGTTATCCCGACTGAAGTTCGCAAGCAAGCTGCATTACGCATGTTTAAGTATCTTAAACAGACTCTTGGTCTTCAACTCATCCTCTCTTCTACTAAAGTTGACAGTCTTTGTCAATTCTGACTAGGTTGCATGCCCAACTACGTGAAGATGCATAAGTGATTTTTGTGTAGAGCTTGGTACCTCTCTTATTTCATGGAAAAGTAAAAAAAAATCAAGGTGGCTCGCTCTTCTGTTGAAGCGAAGTACGAGTCTCTTGCTCAATTGATGCCTGAGTTAGAGTGACCGGTACAGCGCAAAGTTTATTGTGACAGTAAGATAGTCATTGTAGTCTTCAATACAGTCTTTTAATGACACACGTAACACATCGAATCAATACAGTCTTTTAACGGCACACGAAACATATCGAGATGAACTGTCACCTTTTAACGGCACACGAAACATATCGAGATGAACTGTCACTTTTCACTTCATTTGAGAGTGTCTACAGAATGGCTTGCTTCAGCCGCACCACAATTCCACGACCGGACAACCAGCATATTTGTTAACCAAAGCCATGTCGACGCCAACATTTCTCCATTTAAATGCCAAGTTAGTCATATATGATCCATATAAAACTTAACTTAAGGAGGTGTTGTAATGTTTGGTAGCAAAGTTACGTCGTTTTTGGATAGGAGGCTTAATCTCTGCATTTGTACGACGTCGTTTCGTCAAGGAAAAAGCTTAACAGCTCTTCCTGCATGCCTTCTTCTTCCGCATCTGCAGGTTCAAACTCAGTGGCTGCTTTCTCTCTATTTAAATCAGCTTTGTATGAATTTTGTGTTCAATGGAATTTCCAAAAGTTCTATCTATAATGTAAAATTGTCTAGCATTTGGTTCTCTCAGATTTATCATATGATAAACTGTAGTTATGAAGTGTTGAACTATGGAGCAATGTTTATATGTCTGAACAGGTTATTGCAAGAATTTAGTGATGACGAAACAATAATAAAATATTCAATAAATAATTTACGTAATATATCTAATTATACCTTCTCATCCATACTTGTTGGCTGAAGTAATGGACACTACTGAAAAATGATCAATAGGCAATGCAGGTTTTACAATGAATCAAACTTGCATTGTTTTAGGTGCCCTAATGCAAATATATTGATGTAACATAGAAAATGCATTGTCTTAGCAACGCACGAAATGTGTTACATTTGATCCCCATTTTTACAACATTAAATTGCGTGTGTTACAGATTGAGTGCATTTAATACCTAAGATAATGTTACTTTAACGTGTATGTTGCTTACTGTGTACCGTTGATATCTACGATAATGGTAATGTACTCTATAATAAACATGTTAGTTAGATAAAACTTGGACTACTAGATGTGCCATGGGTTTACATTAGGTCGTCTTGTTCCTCTGATCATTATGAATCTTTAACTGTTTAATGAGCAGACACTAAAACTTCTATTTGGCCTAACAATTATTTCCCCTTCTTTGACAACTCTTCGTTTCTTGTATCTTTGTAAATATATACTCTTGTGTAAATCATTTTGTGATTCATTTGAATGAAGCACACAAGATTTATTTAGAAGTCTCTCTACATTTTAAAAAGGTTTTCATAAGTGATTTTTTGGTGGATTGTGTCCACCACGTGGCGGTAGACATCACCAATAGCAAATCATCACGTGTCATGTTAAAAAATCAATTTTTTTAAATCAATAATAAATCATCACGTGTTATTTTTCACTTTTCACCGCGGCACCAAGAATCACACGGTTTTCACATGGTATCAAACAAGATTTCTATCTCTCTTGATGTTTCCTCCTTCTTCGACAATCCTTTCTAAGGTTTCACTTTCCTTCTCTACGGTTTTGTTCTGCGTGCGATCTCCGGCATCTGTTGTCACTTCTTTTTCCCATGACTTCACCTACCACGGAGCCTGAATCATCCATTCTTTATCTGTCTCTATGATCACTCAGGTATACAAGTTACATTTGTTATTCTTACTTGATCTGAGAATTACTATCAGTGACGTCACGCTGCTTCTAAGGCCCTTTTTCCACGTAACAAGTTAGGATTTAATCACTGATTTAATGATACCATCATTTCTATTGCTTGAGATTGTGTTTCTAGTGATGTATATCGAGTCTGCTAAAGGTGTTTGGGAGACTTTTTGGCAGTTAGATTTGGTGAGAACATGGAATCTTGAGTCTACCATTTTGAGCAAGATTCGCTCAAACGTTTCAACAAAACTTGCCTGTTGCAAGTTAAAGCACATTTGGGATGAGCTTGATAACATGAGGTGTATCAGGACCTGTAGTTGTGATACTTCTTGACATTATCGTGTGGATCTTGCTCTATTTTTGAAGGAAAAAAGGTGATGAAATTTCTCATGAGATTAATTGCGTTAAGAGTTAAGACTACACTCTACACTATTATTAGAGGACAAGTCACTAACATGAAGCCTATCTCCTCAACAAAATGAGAGAGTTTAAAGTAAAACCAAGTATTATATCTTAGAGATGTTATTTTCTATGAGACCATCTTCCCTTTTTCCTCTTCTATTTCTTCTCAGCCTTCATCCTCATCACTTAATTAATTCTGATACTATTTGTCCGCTACGCCCTTAAACCTCATATGAGCCTCCCTACTCTTCTTCATTAGTTACTCATCCTCCCAATTCCTCTGAGGGCCCTTCTCCAGTTTATCTCCAATATCCCAAGGCTTCTCTTACAACTAAGGTCAAGTTTCACAACTCTCACTTTATTTCTTGTGCAAACATTTCTGCTCTTTACTTAAACTTCGTCTCAAATATCTCTTTTCATGCCGAACCATCTACTTACGCTACTGCATCTTAGGATCCCCACTAGATCAAAGTTATGAAAACCGAGATTTAAAGACTAGAGGATACTCATACATGGGTTATCACTTATCTACATGAGGGGATTAATTAGTACAATTAGGGTGAAAATAGGTTTACAAGATAAAGTGTAAGCCTGCTGGAGGCTCCATCGACATATATAAGGCCAGATTAGAGGCCAAAGGTTACACTAAAACTCAAGGATGATTACATTACATTGGGATCTATGCTAAAACTACAAAATGGCTACTGCAAGAGATGTAATATCTTTTGCAGCTGCCAAGAAATGAAAACTTTGTCAGATGGTTCTCACAAATGCATTACACCATGATGACCTCAATGAAACACTATACATGAAATTACCTCATGGCTACAAACTGTCTAAAAATCTTCATATTCTACACATCTCAAGTTTCTTAAATTTCTCTATGGCTCAAAGCATGTTCCAAGGCAGTGGTTCAACAAGTTTGCAAGTGTTTTGCTTGCCTTTGGTTTCGCTCAACAACCTTCTAATCACTCTATGTTTACATAAGATAATGAGCCTTATTTCTTGATACTCCTTATCTATGTAGATGATATCCTTCTTACAAAACTTTTTGTTGGTGCCATGGATCTTTGAAAGCTTATTTAGACTCACTTTAAGATAAAATTGGTGTATTAGAATATTTTTTGGTCATTGAGATAGTCAGGTCTCCCAAAGAGCTCTTGTTATACCAAAGGATGTATGCCTTAGACATTCTCCAACAATGTAGTTTGACTGCTGACAGTGCGCATTTTTGATCTTATATATATGTCAATGAACATTTCCGAGTCGAACCAAGAGGAACACAAGATTTGCTAGACACAAATAACTTAATTAATATCTATTTAATTCTAGGCGAATGAGTGAGATTGTTGAAAACTAATTTACAACTAAAGAAAACAGGAAACAACGACACAAAGGTAAAATCGATATGAGAAGATAAGCATCCTAAGATCTATTTCACCTAAGTTGAATGCAAACTCTCATGTTATTATTGAAGCTCAAATAATCATCCAAATCATGCAATTTTGATAATTCGGTATAATCACTCAATACTTTACTGTGAGTCCGACTTCTGGGCGTTTCTCATAGTAAATTATTGACTATAATTGATTTTGTACTATGTTGTTTTCCGATTCTGGTCTACGTATATCACAAATATCAGTCAACCGGTGAGTACACTAATATCTCCTAAACATGCAGCCAAGTTACAGGATAAACAAGCTACTCAATATTCCTAGGCAAGCTCCCAATTCATGTCTTGGTTAACTAGAGATATTGACTACAATTTAGTAGACTATCCAACCCATCCTGATTCTAGTCTTTGTGGGTTGGAATTTTCTGGCCTAGATGATAGCAAATTTAATCCTTCTAGCATGCATAATTTTACTCTGAATTACTACACATGCCAATTCCTAAAACAGGGGCACAAGATCAATAAGACAATCAATCATACACATGACATGCATGTATGTAATTCAAAGAGGCATGGACAATAATGGATAAAAATACTTAATTTATAAATATGAATTTGAGTTTACAACAACCTAGGATCTGCAGCAAGACTATAGGATAGAGACGACTACTCACTATGCATAATTAAAATAAAAATCATAAAGTAATTATGAAAGTAAAACAAGAATGATAGAAGAAAGCTTAATCTTTTGAAGCTCCAACTTTGAACGGAACTCGTCCCTCTAGCTCTTCTGGTAGGAAGATGTGATGTGGTGACAGACTTATTAGGGTTTAAGCTCGGCTCTCCTATTGATAATTGACTCGTCTTCCTGCAATTGTTGAAGATCTTATATGTTTTAGGAAGATAATTGGTCCAAAACAAATTAGAAACAATGATTTAGCCACCAGTCAAAGTTGGTCAACTCGGTCAAACTAGTCAAAGTCAGCTCGGTCAATTCGGTCATCACTCAACTGATTTTCTGAAATTTCACTTCAGTCCCTGAAGTTCTACCAGCTGACAGGTAAGCCTCAAACATCCAGAAATTACTATTTGGCCCCTCAGGTTTTGAATCTTTATAATTAGGTCCCCTAACTTCTGTAAATTACATATGAACCCAAAATTTTCTTTTATTACAGATTGACCCCTAATGTTTCTAATAAATGCAGATAGATCCATGAAGTTTGATGGTTTTGCATATTGGCCCCTTAATTTGTATTTTTTTCTAATTTTGACCCAATTTGCATCATTTTCGTAATTTTCCTCTCGTCAAGCCACTTTTCTTCATATTAAGTCTACAAGAGATAAAATCAACTATAGATCACCCCTAATCACTCGGAAACAACTCAAAATAATAGTGTGAGGGTGCATTGAATGGAATGATATGCAATGAAAGATATTTGAATTCGTTTACATTCATTGAAAAACCAGTCTTCATTGTTGGTTAATTAAAACTACTCCTAAAAATAAAAATAAAAATAAAAATTCGAACTCACTTTCATAGGAATCATGGATGCATTTAGCATATGCGTCAAGCCTTTAAACCCTTAGATGCCCTAATCGACGAGTTATAGTCGTGTGAAGGTTTTTATAGACCAGATAACCCACAAATCCAAAAAAATTCAAAAATTTAACCCCTAGCATGAATATTCAAATAAAATCACAATGAAATCACAATTTAGAAATTAAGAATAAGTAACTAAAGTCAAGCACTTCACATTGTGAAACAAGACATCATAATTCATATTCATTCAGATTTCAATACAATAATCTCAATGTCCAACCAAATTTCAGTTAAAAATATAAATTTCACATCAAAATTTCCATTCATTCGTCCAGTCACAGAAAACATTCCCGCCAACGACCTATGCTAGCAAAGGGCTAGTCCATGGGCTTATGGCTCAAAACTCATTTCCAAGTCCCAAGATCAAGTCTAGTTCCATAACGAATGAGGAGCTCGGCAAAGAAATTTTATCAAAAATATAATGAAAATTCAAATTATGATTTCATGCAAGCACAAAGATCATCCCCTAATCTCAATATAACATAGCCAACAAAAGTGTATGATGTATAAAAAAAGATCCTTACATAATTATACAGTCGTATTAGATTAATATAAATTGTATAAAGTCTAATTCGATTGGTGCATCTCTGTCACATACAATTTGCCGATTAGCTCACAAAAATCCCTCTCCCCACCAACATTTCTACATCTTCTATCCAAGTTAGACTAATATAAATTGTATAAAGTCTAATTTGTGTGGGGGTAAGGTATTAGATATATTGATAAAGAGAAGCTGATAAGTTTGAATTATTCGATTTATTTTATATTTCAGGATAATTTTAGATCATAATGCAAGAAGTGATAAAAAGGGAGTTTTAATGATTAAAAGACGGACAATTGACTATGATCCAGTTGTGTCACATGTCCTAGGTCAGACAGATTCAATCTCTCTTAGTGAATTGTATGCCCAGATTATGGCGTACGAGATGCGCTTGGAGATACTACAAGAATAGAACACAGGCGAACACTTTCAGTCGTCTGTGAATTCAGTTGTAAGTGGCGTGGTGGCTCAAGCGGCTGTGGTGCAAATCATACGCATAAGCAAAGTGGACGTAGCACTGGGGGCATGACAATGGGACTTGTAGTGCTAACTCTAAAGGAAAAGATGGGAAGCTTGGTGCCAGATATGCGACAAGCCAAGTCAAATCGCCATTAATTGCTGGTATAGGTTCAAAGAAGATTAGTGGCAAAGAAATAGGTCAAGTGGCTCACCATCGAGAATTTGTGGAGTCGACACAAATTGGTATGCCAACAGTGGAGCTACAGACCACATCATGAGCTAGTTGGACAAGATAACAGTTCGTGATAAGTGCGGTGGAAATGATCAAGTACATGCGACCCGCGGAGCAGGTATGAGAATTAGCAATATTGGTCATAAAATTTTACATACCCCCCATCTGCAATCTCCACCTGTGACACATCTTGCATTCCTAGTGCCCACAAAAATCTTGCATTTTCATCATTTAATATCTAAAAATAATGTCCACTTTTAGTTTCACTCAATTTTTTTATAAGGGATCGAGAAACAAAGATGGTCCTTCATTGAGGAAGATGCGAAGGAGGTATCTACCCCCTCGTTCCAAATTCAAAAAATAAAGTTATATTTGGAGTCAGTAAGCCATCCGTTATAGGATGGCATAGCTGTTCAGGCCACCATGCGTCTTCCATCATTAAACATGTTATCAAGAACAATAATCTTCCTTATCTGATAATTCAAGTGTTGAGTCACTGTGTGATCCTTGTCAAAGGGCTAAGAGTCACCTACTTTCTTATGTTAATTCAAAGAACATGTCCACTACACCTCTTGAGTTAATCCACTCCGATGTCTGGGGTCTTGCGCCTACCTCGGTAGGTAGGCACTCATCTTACGAAAGTTTTACTAATAACTACAGCATATATACATGGATATACATCTTGATACAGAAATCTAAATTTTTTTAAGATTTCATAACTTTTAAAATTTAGTGGAGATATTCAAATAGACTAGGGAGGCGAGAGTGAAAAGTTAAATACCTATTTTCAAAAAATTGACATTACACATCATACATATTGTCTTCATGTCCATCAATGCAATGGTTCAGCCAAAAAAAATCGACACAAAGCTGAACTTGGTCTAGCCCCCGTTATCAATGCATCTATATCCTTGAAATTTTGGGATGAGGCAATCTTAACAGTAACATATCTCATCAATCTGATCTTAAGCAAAGTGATTGGATAACACACTCCACTAAAAATTAGACTACAAGAAAAGCAAAATTATCTATTTCTTCGTGTGTTTGGCTGCGCTTGCTGATCCAATCTTAGATCTTTTAGTCCTCACAAACTTGCTTTTTAATCTAAATAGTGTGTGTTTCTTAAATATACTCATAAAATATCTAAGTGCCTTGATATACTAACGGTCGTGTGTGTCTCTAGAGATGTGGTTTGTGATGAGTCTATTTTTCCCTTTGAAGCAATTTGGTGTCAAGATAAGCTCACACAGAGGAAGTAAGTGTTCACGCACTTGCGCAAATCAATAAAGATTCACCTTGCCACTAAGAATGGGGGCCAATTAGAGTGTGGTGGCTGAATCTGGATCTTCTGCAGCTCTTACACCAGCTACGGAACCTTCAGAGACTGCTTCTACTTCTTCTTCTACTTCGAACTCAACAAAGGAGATTGATTTTCCCTTTTCAAGGCTACAAACCCCTACTAGATTATAAAATGACATTATAAAACCAAAAAAATTTATTGATGGTACTATTCGTTATGGAAATTTTTATTTTACAAGAGAACCAAAAAAATTATGAGAGACACTTGATGGCTTAAGATGGAGAAAAACTGTGCAAGAAGAATTTTATGCGCTACATAAGAACAAGACATGACATTAGATTCCTGTAGTTAAAGATCACAATTTAATTGGACGTAAGTGGGTGTACAAAGTCAAGCAAAAATGGAAGCATAGAAAAAAACAAGGAAATTTTAGTTTTTAAAGGCTTTAAACAAAGGTATGAGATTGATTATGAGGATATATTTAGCCAATTGGTAAAAACTGCTATTCTGAGATTGGTATATGCGCGAAAACTATGTTGTTTTGTCATCAAATTAAACGATTTTATTTTGTTCACCCAAACAAACTCATGTATTCCATATTCAGCCGATCAAATTACTCATCAAATTTAAAAAGATCAATTATATTTGATGACTCAAACTCAATTTGACATTTTAAGTTAGTAAAAAATTACACATTATTTGTCAATTATGGTAGTTCAGACAGTAAGTGAAGAAGTGACGATAGTTTAGAATCCATTAAAAAATTTTCATAATATTAAAAATAATATAATCCACAAGACTTTAAATGAACATATTGACGAATATGTTTGTCAATTTTATGATATTTTTGGACATAAATAAAAATAAAATAAATGTAATTAACCATCAATTATGATGGTTAGTAAGTATCGAGGTTTGCTTCATTTTTCTTAGGGCATCCCTATTGAATAAATCTGTAAAGTAGATTTGTGTCTTGCAATGTGAGATTCGTATCATGTCACATCATTATACTCATAAATCTTATTTTCATAAATATTTCTCTCACAATGAATAAATGTTTCATACAACTCTCTACATGGACCCAATAATTAGGAATTTACTTTTTTTATATGAAAATCCGGCTCTCACCAACATAAGTGTCCAACTGTAAGTTAATTAATTTTAAATATTTAAATATAACTTTAGATGATGCTTATAACTTTAATGCATCATCTAAACCCGACCCAATTTTTATAAAAAAATAAATATATAGTAGTATAGACGACGCTTATAACTGTAAAGTGTCTTCTAAAGTATTCCTAATTACGTAAGACGACGCTTATAATCCTAAAGCGAAGTAAAAAATTAGCACTTTATACAACACTTTAGAGTTGCAAGTGCCGTCTCTTTCCATAACACGCGTCATACATATGAAACAGTAACATGTAAAAATTGCATAAGTTATTTTTCAGATTAAAATAAACCTGACATTATGATATAACATAAATCTTTAAATCTTGTCGTGAAGTTTCGATGGAGATATCCACATGATACACACCATGTGTGAACGATTCTGTAATGAAAGAAAGAAGATTTGGTGACAACTTTTTGAAGGGATTATGTAAAGATTGCTCTGCTGGCAGCATGCAGGGTGTTGGTCGACTGGAGATGCGATTTGGAGTATTTAGAGCTGAACAAACCATAATATTAAGCTGGGGTGGTTTCACTAGATAGATAATGGGGACAGTTATACATCCAGATCCAGATCAAATTATTCATAATTTAGTGTAAAAATAATATTTTTTAATTTTTGTATCCAATTAAGTATAAAAATATTATATTACTTGTTTTTGTATCCCAGTTAACTTAAAACAAAATTTATATCCCCAATTAAATTTAAAAATATTTTTTATGTCACATTAAGTTTTAAAAAGAAATTATACTCTAAATAAAATTTCTAATTCAACTACTGATATTAAAAAAATAATGATTCTGATCACACATGTGGGAGGAGCCGAGGATGTCCTTTTTACGAAGGGGTGAGTGTGCGGCGTAAAACATTACCACGCAACAGGAATTCTGTGTCATATTTGTTAAGTTTCTCTTGGAAGAAAGCCGAAACAGTAGGGTGCATAATGTTTTGTACGTGGCAAAATAGTGTCGTATGCCCTATGCTATTTTGATTGCGAGATTCTTTGGACATTCATATTGATACAAAATTTACATATTATATTCAATTTGTGTTATTTCAATTTAGTTTTTTATAATTTTTTTTCAAAAATCTATTATCCACATTGAAACAAAATTTTCAAATCTATGCGCATGTATTCACATGTTATATTGTACATTATCCTGTTTTCTCATATTATATTAATTATAAATTCTTAAATTTATTAAATAATTTATTATTTAAAATTATTAACTCATATTATCATTCTTGATATTTATTAATACCAATTTCTCAATTTTTTATTATTTTATACAAATATCAATTACCACGCTTCAGAATTGGAAGCATGCTAATTAGTATAATTAGTTATTTAAAATATATATATTACCACGCTTCATAATTAGAAGGGTAGTAACAGATTATGGTAAATATTTAATGCATACCTATTACCATGGTTTCAGAATTGGAAGGGTGATAATTGATATATATTAATTATTTAGAATATATATTATCACGTTTCCAACTCTAAAGCGTGGTAAAAGAATATGATGAATATTTAATATATCTATTATCAAGCTTCGGAATTGAAAGAGTAATAATAGATCATCCTGAATATTAAATACACATATTACCACATTTTCATCTCTAAAACGTGATCATTGATGTTTTTTACAAATCGCTTCGTGCGGACGATAAATTCGATGTTCAAAGTCCATGAGCATATTTACTTACTGAAACGAAACGCTACAAACTGTAACAGTGAACTCACAACAAAACTTTAATAAAATGGCCCTAAAATGGAATGTGTGGCAGGACATCACATTATTGTAGGGATAGTTGTCTTGTAGCTTTTTCACTAAAAAAATGTAGAGGAAGACTCATAGCCATCCACTTCTCATCCATTTTATTTGATCCAGACACATTATTCCTAAAGAAAAAGTGTGGAGCAGTTGACGACACCGTTCCCGTTTGAAATATCTGACGATAATTCTATAAGGAGACATAAACTAGTGCGGCTCTATCATGTGAGGGTATCCCCATAAAAATTTTATATTTTATCATATGAATTAATAATTATGAAAATAAATAAAATTTTAAAATGATATTAATTTAGGAGCCCAATCGTAATCAATACATTTTTTTTTTATTTTGCTCAGAAATAATAATTCAGAGGCCCTCGACGTGGAGACGTGGACACCGTCAACGTATGAAATATCTCATGATAATTGAGTGAGGAGACCAGTCCATCTCTGTCATGTAAAAAGCAAGGCTGTCAGTTCATAAACCAAACCAAACCAAACCAGAGCCAACTCATGTGGTGTGGTTGATGGGCAACGTTGTTCATTTTTCCCCATGTGCGTTAAAACATTGGCCGACGAAATAGTTACTAAAGTTGATGAGCTTCAATCATTGTGCCGTGGATTCGCAGTAAACACGCGGACATGAAAATTGGAACACACATATTATTTCATATCCTAAACTGACAAACAGTCTTTTTCAGTCCCACGTGGCAAATAATGTCGTATGCTATTATGATTGAGAGATTCTTGCCCGTGCATCACATTATTGTAGGGATAAAGTTAGACTTGTAGTTTTCCGCTAAAAGATTGAGAGGAAGACGGGTCCACTCCTTGCTCATCCATAACCGCTTGTTCAGACATATTATTTCTAGTAAAAATAGTTTATTTTTATTTATTTGTGTTTTAGTTTTTGATTTTTTAAATTTAGTTTTAGTTTTTCTCTATGAAATTAATTTTCTGAAAAAAAAAGCTTTTTACTTTTTAATTTTTTAAAACTTTAATTTTAAAAATCCAATAAAACATCAAATCGAAATGAAACGGTTGGAAAAACTAATTCAAATGAATAGGTCTAAATGAATCCAAAAACCTAACTGAAAATACCCAAAATTCATAAGTTTGATTTGACTATGCCCGAAGTTGACACATTTACAAAAAGTATAATGTAATTTTGATGACATAACTAGTTCAGTTGCTACATCATTTAAATTGCTTTTTTTACTTAATTATTCTAAATTTCATTTTTCAATCAAATCATGAGATGAACATGAAAATATTAAAATGAGCTTTGAATTATCACCGTTTACTCAAATAACAGTCCGAATTATCCAATATTACGAAAAAATACAACAAAAATTCGATATAATTTCAATAAGTTTGATTCATAAATACAATCGGTCAGTTGACTAAATACGAAGGGTGACGTTCTGTTTAATGAATAATACATTATCAGCAAACCTAATAACAAAACGACTTACGTTTTTTCATAATATTAGGTTGAGTCCAACTCTAAATTTTGTTTCAAAAAATCAGTACAAATTTTTTCAATACACATTTTTTTACAACAGTTCCAATCACAATTAACAAAATAGTAATGATTCAAAAACCCTCAAATCGGAGTGGTGGACACAACACATGAGACTTCACAGGATATTAAATGACACATTTTCATTTTGTAAGGAGACGTGGACGTAGTTGTATTGGTTGTTGTCTAACGATTCCAAAGTCCTGGGTTCAAGTCCTGTTTGTACCGCATTTACGCTTAGATACGCTGGAGGTGCGCGTGAGCTGACTCGCAATGAGCATGGACGTACACTATCAAGATGGAGGGGTGTGCGACCCCTAGCCACTATCGATCCCCTTTAAAAAAATAATAATAAATTAAAAAAAAAAAAGACGTGGTGCCACAAATAGTGGTGGCCAGATAACCTGTTACTGTTATCTGAACTCCGGTTCACATCTCATCCTCGCACCGAGACAAAACAAATTTATGAAACAATCTTTTTCACTCCCTATGGCGTGGCTATATAGTACATTCACTGGTCATTTCATTCATTAGCAGTAGATGAGCAAGCGTACCTTCCTTTTTCCAGTTGAGAACTACGCAGTGCTGCTAAATATCATTAGCCATATATTTTTGGGTGCCTCTCCTCCTCGCTTCCACATTGCCTTGTTGACATCACAGCCTCCTTCAATTTGTATGTGTGAATGGCTGCAGGAAAAACAAGGGGTTCCTCTTACAAGGAGGTCACAAGTCGAGCAGCATGGAAATTAGAAGAAGATCAGAAACTGGAAGAATATGTTCTAAAACACGGTGCCAAGAGATGGAATCAAATTGCAGAAAAAACCGGTACGATACTTATTATCTGAAAACTCCATATTTGTGAATTACTGACGCATCTCGTGCTCCAAGATTGATCTACATTCCTTTTTTTTTTTGTAACTCCGTGCTGCGACCTTTTATAACCGGATCATTTGCAATTTAGAATGATATATGACGGTATCTATGGCAACTTGCCGACAGATTTTTTTTTTACTCCTTGCTGATGGAGCACCCTTTGCAGGGCTGAATAGATCCGGAAAGAGTTGTCGGCTGAGGTGGTTGAATTATTTGAAACCTGGCATCAAAAGAGGAAACATGAGTGAGGATGAAGAGGACTTGATACAAAGGCTCCATAAGCTACTAGGAAACAGGTTACTAATAGAAACACATGCATATATAAAATGAAGCTATTATGACAGTATTTTCATTATACTTTTTATTCTTGATGCAGATGGTCTCTAATTGCTGGAAGGCTTCCGGGGCGGACCGACAATGAGATAAAGAACTACTGGAATTTTCATTTGAAGACGAGAGTTTTGGGAGAGACGGAAACAAATAATATCCCATCTAAACACAAGACTAGTAGAACCAGCTATTATGAGAAGGAACCAACTACCAGCGGCAATAACAATCATGAATGCCATGCAGGAAACCCAAATGCGAACCAGATAGATAATGAATGTCAAGCAGCAGGAAACCTAAATGCAAACCAGATAAACGAGGCGGATAACTGTTTTGACTGGTCACCACACATTAGTGATTGCTCCGAGTGGGTCAACAGATTGCTAGACTTAGATGTTGAACAATGGCTCCAAGAGGACATGGATATCTTAAATTGAGTCTATCCGGACGACCAAGTTTCACATTGTGCTCCTCTTCATTTGTTTGAATACTCACTGCACGCCATAAATAAAATTAACCTCGATCAAAGAGTAATGATGAAGCTGAATACTACAAATCCAACAACTAAATTTTCAGCGACATTCTGTTGGGCCATAATTCTCTGAGTTTACCAATCATTATTCTATTAGGGTGATTAACGGCCCTTTTTAATAAAAAAAATGTTTACACATCCAATGTAAACTAGAAAAAAAAGATGAATAATTAATGGATACAGTGGTATACATAGAGCAAGTCAGCAAGAAGTCTTAATTAGTTTTGGATGCATTATTCTATCATAAGAGCTTCTTTTCGTTGTCGGCTGAGCTTGATGGCTTTGGCAAAGGTCCATCGCTTCACATTTGTGTAAATAGCTAGCGGAATGAATTGGGTGAAGTAGTGAAGCATGCATGATAATAGCTTCAAATAGGAAAGGATATCTCTCGAGAGGAGTTTGAGTGATGTAAATAATGTGAAAAATTATTATTAAACAAAGGGTCAAAAAATTTATGGAGAACAAAAATTCATGGGGGTTGGAATTTGTTTGGTCGAATCTGGCTTTCTACAGGGAGTTACAAAAAATAAAAAGAGTAAATAGTATAGATAACTTGGTATGTGGTACAAATCCATTTGTTTCGCACGAGAAGATGAAACCTGAACCAGAAAATTGCAGATGGCATCAAATTTCAAAGGAACAGTGGAAAATGAAACCTTGTACAAAATTTCAACATATTCCCTTTTTATGGCCAGTAACATAGACACCAATAATGCTCACCTCCAAAACAGGCATAATTTGATTGAAGATAAGGCCATCAAATAATCATGAGTGTTTCTACTACTACAAAACTCAGCTTGGAAACTTCAAGAAGCAAAGAAAGGGCTTCAAGGCAACTAAAGAACGCACGTGCAAAATTTCACCCCATAATATGAAAGTGCCCGAGAGCTGTTCCCTTTTGGCTAATATGGCTGCAACAACTCCAACAGTGAAGCCCGAAAACATGTATCACTTTTGAGTAATAATCAAACTACTTCAATGAACTAATCGTTACCACACCTGAAAATGACCGTGTGTGATCTCAATAATAAGGATCAAACACGGGTTGAGTAACATCATCGCCACATGCCACACTATATCACATTGGAGAACAGTCTGCCGACGATAATACGCAAGAACATCACAAATCACTGCAGGAAAGAACACCGACACATCCGACAGGGACACAGTCCACGTCATCAACAATACATGTTCTCCAACAACACATTAACTCACAATCAATAATAACACTAACACTGTCTTATCAGAGTTATGTTCACAGCTTGTGGCTCAGATCAGTTCGTCCCGCGAGTCTGCTGAGCTGTTCGCTTCAAGAGGCCATGAATCTTAGTTAGGTGGGTGTCATTTAGTTTTAGAGTTTTCTTTAATTTTCAGATTTGACGTTATTCAGGCCTGATATGTGTTAGTGTTATTATTATTGATTATGAGTTAATGTGTTGCTGTAGAAAACTCATCTGTTGATGAGGTGGAATGTGTTGCTGTTGGATGTGTGTGTTGTATTTGTCATGCCCGTGAGTGATATATGTAACAATTTGGAAAGACAATAAATGTACGTGTTTATCTTTGGTTAAATTCTCATAGATAACGAAAGACACTATTGGCAACTCATTTAATATCCTTGTAACACATTTTGCTGTGAACTCACTACAACTTTTCTTAACTCCACATATTAGCTCGGTCAGCTACTAAAGGAAGCTTTCGAGGTGGTCTTTTTTGACGGTGTAATGCGGAAAGATTGGTTACCGTCTTATCCTGGGAGGATCCAGCAAGCATCTCGGTCTGCACCTTGGTGGGGTTGATTTCCTCTAAGGCTAACTACCCACGGTAGTGATTCGGTAAAAAGAAGCATCATGCTTCGGTTTCTAACTCTTGCCTGTTTTGTTTTGATACGTGTAGTTAATGAAACCAGCATGCTAGTACGTTTACTTCCAACAATCTTTGAGAAAATCATTTGGTTAGTAACTGCTGCTCTTGTATGTGTTACAACAATGGTTTCCATTGACATTGGATCATCCACTGCTACAAGAACGGTTGATGAAACCGGTGTAGCAACAATCGCTGTAGTCTAGACTGCTGTTGAAACTGCAGCAACCAAAACCGCTACTGAAATTACTGCTGCCCGAGTTACAGCCAATGTAGCTCACGCTAACGTCACGGATGGATTATAAGCAGCCGGCATGACAGCTGCAACAACTGGAGGGCTTTATGCCTCCAGGGTCGATCTGACAGGCCTTCCCGACCAGTTCTCAGAGCGGAACTTCAAACAGTGGTCTAGCTGTATAAAGATGTGGCTTTGTATAAGGAGCTTGTATCTGTTAATGGTGACAGAACCACCAAAATCCACTGAGTCTGATCCCAAGAAGGTCAAAATGACCTTCTTCAAGGAAAAAGACATGTGGGCTAAATGTGCCATTCTGGGAGCACTAACAGATGAGTTGTATGACGTGTTCAACGTAGATCACCAAACATCCAAAAATGTATGGGATAACTTGAACCTGAAATATAACACCGATAACCTGGGTCTCGAGGAGTATTATTTTTCTCGATACCTAAGCTATCAGAAGGTCAAAGGCAAGCCAGTCACTAAACAAGTCCAAGAGGTAAACTACATCTTTCATGAGTTGACTGAAGCTAGAATGACTCTTTCCGAGTCATTCAGAGTTATGTCAATTATTGAAAAGTTCCCCCGATCTTGGTCAAACTTCAGCCTCCAACTGAAACATTATACGAGTCAACTCTAAATTAACCAACTGATGATTTAAGTGACTGTGAAGGAGCAACTAGGAAGCAGCATCAAAGCCTATCAGTGGAAGCCAGGGCCAACCTTACGGTGGCCGAGAAAAGACAGAATAAGAGGGGAAAGATGAACCCAGCCTCTAAAAAGATTACAAAAAGCAGGTTGTTAGGCTAGTTAAGGCTGGCAAAAAGCCATGCTGGGAGTGTGACATGATAAGTCACTTCAGGCGTGATTGTCCTAAAAAGGCAGCCAAACCTAGAAGCAACACTCCACAAACAAACATGGTTACTGGAGGATCTGGAGGAATAGACGCTGCTCAAGGGATCATTCCAAGCCTAAACAGGTATACGACCTTAATACCTGAAGTTCTAACTATATATGAATCTCTTGAGTGGTTTGTTGACACTGGAGCTAATGTACATATCTGTGCTGACAAAGTTCTCTTTATGTCTTACCAGCTTGTCGATGAGAGAATAGTGAAAATGAGGGATGCCAGTTATGTACATATACTAGGAATTGGAACTATATCAAGTTGCAATTTCTAACTGGAAGTACAATACTACTAGAGGGCCTGCATCATGTGTCGACAATCCGAAGAAATATCATTAGCTGTTCCATATTAGTTACACTGGGTTATGAATTCTGTTTTAAGAATTGTAAGGTTATAATTCTTTTGGGCAGTTCTTTTATAGCCAAAGAATATCTATCTGATGGGCTATTCAAGCGAGACCTGATCATCTTTCCATTATTAATGCAAGTATTTCTGATTTATGTTATATCACTTGTCATGTTTCAAATATATTAAAAAATGCATGTATGTGGCATATTAGATTAGGACATGCTAATTATGAATCAATGAAAAGAATAATGAATCTAAACTTGATCCCTAAATACACCATTGATAAGAATTCAAAATGTCAAACGTTTGTTGAGGCTAAGTCCAGAAAGAAACCCTATCATTTGGTTGATAGGGATTCAGAAATATTAGACTTAGTGTGAGTTTAATGGAGTATTTACTAGGGATCATAAAACATACTTCATTACTTTTATTGAGGACTATATCAAATATTGATATGTATATCTGTTAGCAAGCAAAGATGAGACCTTAGATAAATTTATAGTTTTTAAAAATGAAGTTGAAAACCAAACTGATAAAAAACTTAAATGCCTAAGGTCTGATAGAAGAGGAGAATATTTCTCTGATGTCTTTGTTGAATATTGTCAATCTAGTGGCATTATTCATGAAGAATCACCTCTGTATTCACCTCAATAATAGGGTAGCTGAACAAAAAAATAGAAACTTCAAATATATGATTAACAGTTTGTTGTTAACGTACATCTGAATTGCCAAAATACTTATGGAGTGAAGCTTTGAATACGGCTTGCCATATTCTGAAAAGAGTTCCATCCAAGCATAATCGCACTCCATACGAGATGTTAACTAGAAAATAACCAACCCTGACATACTTTCATGTGTGGGGGTGCCTTGCTAAAGTTATGGTATCTGCCCATAAACACAAGAAACTTGGGCAAAAAACTATTGACACTATCTTTTTAGGGTATGTGGAGACGAGCTATGCCATGAGATTTCTGGTTATTAAATCTAAAATTACTAGTATAGACATAAACACGATTGTGGAGTATATCGTGATGCTACATTCTTTGAGAATGAATTTCCCATGAAAATGGGAATATCACAACACTCAGAGGGACCTAACATTGATCCTTCACATGAATCAATTCCTGATCATGTGGAAAGAATATCAAATGTGGGGGGCAAATCCAATTTATTTTAATTCTCTTAATGAAGGAATTGATGAACTCAGGCGAAGTAAACACGCTCGCAGTGTCAAAAATTTTGGAAGTGATTATATCACTTTCAACGTTGAGGATGATCCAATAAATTTCCAACAAGCTATGTCTTCTTCTGTAGCCAAGCATTGGAGGAGCGCAATTAAATGTGAGATGAATTCCATTTTCACTAATGGGAGGTGAGAATTAGTAAATTTTCTTCCTGGGTGTAATACTATTGGATGTACAAAGCTAGGATAATGGCTAAAGGGTTTAAACAAATGGAAGGAATAAACTATTTCGATACATAATCACCTGTTGCCAGATTGACTACAATTCAAGTGCTTATAGTACTAGCTACCAATTAAGGATTCATTATCCATCAAATAGATGTGAAAACTGCTTTTTTTTCATGGAAATCTAGAAGAAGAGATTTATATGGATCAGTCAGAAGGATTTGTAGCTCCAAGAAACGAAAAGAAAGTTTTTCTTAGAAAGTTTGCAAGCTTGTTAAGTCACTATATGGACTAAAACAAGCTCTCAAACAATGGCATATCAAGTTTAATAATACAATACTATCATTTGGTTTCATTGTAAGCGAAAGTGATAAATGTGTTTATCACAAGATCAAGGATGGAGCATATATAACTTTATGTTTATATGTTGATGACATCTTGATGTTCGGATCTGATATAAATATCATAATCGAAACAAAGTCATTCTTATAAGATAAGTTGGACATGAAAGATATGAGCGAGTCAAGTGTAATACTTGGGCTTAATTAAGTTGACACGATCAGCTAAAGGGATAACTATTTCTCAATCTCACTATATTGAGAAATACATATTTAGAAAGTATGGTTATCAAAATACTAAAGCTGCAAGAATCCCATATAACTAAAAGGTTTCACTGTCTAAAAACAAGACTGAAAAACTTGTGTCACAATTGAGATACTCTCAAATTATAAAGAGTTTGCAGTATATAGTTAATGATACGAGACCAGACATATCATTTGCGGTCTTAAAACTAGCTAGATACACAAGTTATCCTAACAAGAGTCATTGGGATGCACTGGATAGGGTAATGAGATACCTGAAAGGAACTGCTTCCTTTGAACTACATTATGAAAGATATCCTAATTTGCTAGAAGGATATAGTGATGCTAATTGGATAGACATGAAGTCTGGCTTTAATGGATGCACATGGTATGTGTTTACTCTGTCTAGAGGCGTAGTAGTCTGGAAGTCTAGTAAACAGATTTTAATAACTCGCTCTACTTTTAAAGTCGAGTTTTATGCTTTGGATACTACTAGGATGAAAGCTGAATGGTTATATGGACTCATGTTAGATATACCATTCACTAGCAAACCGATTCCACATATCTCTGTACATTATGATAATCAAGCAACAATTACAAAGATAAGTAATATCAAGTACAATGAGAAAACTAAGAGACACATCCAGCTTAGACTTAAGTCTATACGGGAATTATTGTTTGAAGAGATCATTGCCATTGACTTTATTAGATCCAAAGACAATGTGGTCGATCCCCTGACAAAAAGACTTAAGTTAAAACAAGTCCTTAAACTCAGGTTAGGGATGAGAATGGGAATCCATGAATAAGTCACCTATAACAGCAACCCAACCAATACGAGTGGAGATCCCACGAGGTTGGTTCAATGTGACGATAACAACAAATTGTTGAGTGACTTGAGCATCAGATATACACATTAAACGTTCTCGTATAAGAAACGTTAGTGTCTATCCCTATGAACTGAGATATGCTGAGATAACTGCAAATATAGTAAGAGTCATGTACTCTGAATGGGGTCAGGTCAAAAGATGAGATGTTAGCATTGCATCTTTGGAGACGCCCAGCTAGTGGATATTACTGAGAGGTCGCAGTTAGAGAAGAGGATTCCTCGTTGAATGCATCCATCATACAGGATCGGGGACACATGACCATAAAGTGTCTAACCTAAAGATTGCTTCTTTAGCTCGTGTCTTGTTGTTCTTAGTAAACTCCTCCACACTAATGGTTCAGATTCAAGGTGAAATATTCCACCTGTTCCATGTGGAGGCATGAGCTAATTAACTAGATGAGGTTCAAACCCGAAAGGTACCTTTGTCGAAAAAAGGCACGGATACCTGCAATGTCATCATCCGCGGATTTGTGTGGGATTGTTGTATTTATCATGCTCATGAGTGATATATGTAACAATTAGAAAAGATAATAAATAAGCATGATTATTTTAGGTTAAATCCATAGATAATGAAGACACTATTGGAAGGCTCTACATCTTTTCTGCTGTGATTATCCGCTAGGTTAAATCCATGATTATCCACGGATTCTGCTGTGAACTGCTCTATATCTTTTGTTACCTCCACATATTAGCACGGTCAACTACTTTTGGAAGCATTCGAGACGGTCTTTTCTAGCGGTGCAAGGCAGACGGACTTATTATCATCTTATTCTGAGAGGATCCAGCAAGTATTCTGATCTACACGTTGGCGGGATTGATTTTCTCTTAGGCTAACTACCCACGATAGTGATTCGGTAAAAAGAAGCATTCCGATGATGTGAACTTCCAATTCAGGTTCACCGAAAGTGCTGGCTTCTGGTGCTTCCCATATTCGTCGAAAAAAACCCTCCTCTCCAAAAACTCAAAATCAAATCTCAGCCAGCGGTGGAGGAGGAAAGTCGGGGCAGGCCTTCCTCCTTGCACATCCCCCCACTTCGACCCATCCCACATCCGCCCCCACATACGTTCACCCCACCCCCAGCCACCGCACCATAGGCCGCGGCCACCTCCACCCATCCCTCACCCACCCTAACCTCACCTATCCCACCCCCTATCACCGCATCACCAGTCGCGGCCTCTCCTCAGCTAGGCCTCACGGCCATAACCTTATACCTCCTCCGGCTATAGCCTCCCCCGCCTGCCGAGATCTGGCGCGAGCCAGCGTCTGTTGGAGCTTTCGTCCCTCCTCGCATTCAGCTGTGGCAGCGAAGGAGGCCTGAATCCCCGTCCGAGGCCACCTTGGCTGACCGCGAGACCTGGGACCGGCACCCCTTCGTCTGGCAACCCGCAGATCTGGCGTCCCTGCATCCTCCATGGCCGTCTCCACCCCGTCAAGGAACTCTCCGATATTGTTTTGGCATCGGGTTGAGCCGCTCCGACCCCCATAACAGCAGCAAGCCGGAGGACCTACTGCTCACTGCGCCAAGCCCTCCGACCCGAGTCGCGCTTCAGATCTGGCATCGATCTAGATTTGGATGGCCAAATCTCGGACCTTGGGCTCGGCGGCTCGCGTTCTGGCGGCTGCAGTTGGGTCCTGCGCGGACCCAGATCTGACTGGCGCTGCCCCTGGTCTCGCTTTGGCTGTCCTCGCCCCTGCCGGCGTTTGTTTCCGCGTCCGTGGTGCGCCTCCCCTCCCCCACCTAGCATGCGCCCAGCTGCCAAGCTCCAGGCCTAGCCCAACAGTTTGGTCCTCCAGCCAGCAATCCCTTCATCAATAGGCCCAGCAATCCCTTCATCAATGGTCCTCCAGCCAGCAATCCCCCAACAGTTTGGTCCTCCCGCCAACTTATAGGATCCATGATCCACCTCTACAGGCTCCTCGAGCCATACCATTACGCCTCGCGCCGCATTTTCCCCAGACCTTTGTTGGCTCTCGAGCCGCGCCCTAGGCCTCGTGCCAACCCCTTGTAGGCTCTCGAGCCACGCCCTAGGCCTCGTGCCACCCCTTGTAGGCTCTCGAGCCACACTCTAGTTCTCGTGCCACCCCTTGCAGCTCTCGAGCCACACCCTAGGCCTCGTGCCACCCCTTATAGGCTCTCCGAGTCCTAGGTCTTTTGGACCATTATCAATAAAAAAATTATCCGTCAAAAAAAAAAATCAGGTTTACCTGGATGCTCCTAATGCAAATGATTTTCGCAAAAGATTAAAAAAAGAAAAAAAGAAGCATCATGTTTCGATTTCTAATTCTTGTATATTTTATTTTGATACATGCAGTTAATGAAACCACCATGCTAATATGTTTACTTCCAACGATGTGGGTGTTCTTTCCTGCAGTGATTTGTTTTGTTCTTGCGTATTAATGTGGCCATTTGTTGATGATGTTACT
>NQLW01000096.1:146536-186299 GCA_002312845.1 Kalanchoe fedtschenkoi
GTCCGTAAATCTACAGTACGATGAGATCAAGTCGATCAAGGTTAACAACTGCGTCTGTCAGTAGGGTATTATAACACATGGGGAAAGTGGAGAACATTTTGCTGCTAGCTCCTCAAACTCAGTAGGGTATTATTGGCAATAGCAGGTGACGACATAGAGATGGATAAACCGTCCCCTCACACAATGAAAATGTGCCATGTCTCCTCACACAAAATCCTAAAATTTGAAAATTTTAAAATTTTAAAATCTATTAATCCTAATATTCTAGCATGGTAGAACTCTAAAACTTCTAAAACGAAAAAAAAAAACTAACAAAACTATGTGATTTGACCCGATCTCTTACCTATCCTATTTTCCCTTTATTATATATGGTGTGAAATCTTTGTTATGTGGTGGCATCCACTGCTCCCACTTGAGGGTTTTGAATCGTTGCTAGCTATTATGTCAACTTTATCTGTACAATGACCGAAGGAGTTACTTTCCAATGTGGAATTGATGAAACGACACTACCAAAATAGCATACCACACACTATTTGCCACGTGAAATGTGGTCCATTTCACTTTGGTTCATTCTTCAAGCCATTCCTGCTGAGAGGCAGGCATGCGCCCACGCCCTCCACTTTGGTGCATCTCCACCCAAACTTTCTGGATAGTTTATTTTTCATTACACCCTATTTGTACATCTTCGAGGTTTCGTTTAATAAGGATCAAGGTTTCATACAATTAATACTAATTTAAACTTTGTTCTTTCAATCACGAACATAACACGTAGCTTTGAAATAATCTGTCAATGACCTACATGACATCTTCATTGTTTGGCATACCGAAAATTAATTCAATCTTTGTTGTAGAGAACCACGAAGTGAAAGACAAAGTTCGCTGTATGAAACCACACTGATAAATTTATCAATCTTTGATGTTTGGGACAACGAATTTCTAATGAAATTTGTGCTATGAAACCACGAACTTCCCCAATCTAAAATTCGAGATGCAGATCACCTCTGTCATAGTCACAATAGTACTTTCGAAACCCCCCTCTTATTGGGGATCGCGTACACAAATGTAGTAAGAGTTTTCCAAACCACGCTCCAGAATACCAAATGATTACTATAATCAATTTCAATCTGTATTACCAGACATAAGTCTGGATCCGGATTGAAACAACCAAAAGAAGGGGATTTTAGAGTTACCTCTTTGACGAACATGCCAATAGTCGCGTCTCTATCGGTATCCACACACGGGTGGTGGATACCGCACCCTCTGAAGTACTAGCTCCCGGATGACCCTTCTCTCGTCCCATGTCTTCATTCCAATTGAAGAACTGACGTCATGTCACACTACATCTAGACAGAAGCCCTAAGCTTCTATTTACAGTGACAACTATGCTTATGGGTTTCAGCCTGTTGGCTAAGTTCATCAGTTGGGTTGAGTAGTATCCATGGGTCAACCCATGAGCTTAACCCATTTAGTTCATCCGAATCAGATGCGGGTTGAACCGAATCATACTCGGGCCGAATCTTATTCGGTTTTTTACTCAACTCAAAATCCGTCACTAGATTATGTGCGACCCTACAAATTTATTCTTAATTAGCCATGAGCAAAAGCTTATTGATCGTAAGCAGCCCCTAGTAAGGCATTATGATCCCTAATTAAGTATAGATGGTTCTCAAGGTAATTAACACCACAGTCAATACGAGTCAATTAACTGGTTTGATGGGCAAATTCCAACAATCTCACACTTCATAAAGACCCTCCCTAAGTATAGTAAGTAAGACCCACATTTCATTAAATCTTGAGTCCATTTTAGCGTTTTTCTCAATATTTAATTATTTAGGTAATAAACAATAATTACTAATTGCATCATATGCAACTCTTGGTGGTCGGATGACATCTAGTGTCATGATTCCCGTACCTCGTGTCTCAAGATCAAAACCGTCTTGATACCTTGTTAAATCTAACCAAGCCAAACGTGTGAGCAACCTTTGCTCACCTTGCCTCACTAAGATAGATGGGAACACACAACTTTATCGCGTCCTATTCATCATCAATCGAAGCCTTGACAAGTGTTGAATTTTGAAAAGACATTTTAACGCTTAATAATATGGAGGGTCTATTTATATGACTTCATTCTCAATGCCTTCTGATGCATTCATAAATATTCATAATATTTAAGACATTCACAACAAACATAATAAATCGTGTGAAAATAATATGTGAAATAGTATGGCCCCCTAAATGTAAATTAAATGGATCTTGCAACTCTTGAATCGTCATCCATCCCTCCAACTCCTGCATCACCATCCGTCTCGTTTGAACTCTTTCAAACTATTATATAAACTATACTAAGATTACAAAAATACAAACGACATGCAGACAATATTTAAATTTACAAAACATAGCCGACACACACGTCACAATGAAAATTAAACTAGGGTCATACTATTCACCATGTATTTTAACATACAACATCATCATATTATAATAATGCATGAACAATTTCATAATAAAAGTGAAATTCATCTACTTTGAGCAACAATGATCCCTATCAAGATCCAATACGAAAATTGGTTCGTAATTATTTTTACTTGATCAAATTAACCCTTTTAATCGAACTAAATGAATGGATTTAACTAATTTAATAAATAAATATTAATCCAGTCAACTATTCAATTAATAAAAATTCAACAATTGAACGTGATTTATTTATTGATCCAGTATTTGCATCAAAATTTAAATCATACACAATTAAATTAAACTTAAATCAATTTAATTTTTGTTTAATTTGATTTAAATAAAATCTCTTAATTGAATTATCTTAATTGAACTTAATTAATTCAACACTTGAATAATTAACCCTATACGCTATGATCAATTGAATATTTCAACCATTGAATTTTTCTTTTAATTGATTCAACAATTGAACCGATAAACTAAGACATGAGTTCTTAAATCAAAATAAATCAAATTGATTTCTTGGTTCAAACATTTGAACCATATAAAATCAAGTTAATTTACTAATTAAATCATAAATTAAACTTTAATTTTGTTGATCCAGATCTGATTTTAATTTTAAAATTGTATCTTTAATCGGACCGGATCATTTATTGATTCAACCTTAGAAGCAAATAAGCAATAATCCATCTAGTATCAGTTGAACCTGAACTTTAGCACATGACTGATTAAGAATAAATCTACAAATAGCACACAATCGAGTGTCGGATATCGATTTAAGTGAAAATGAATAAGATTCGGTCTGGATGTAATCAAATCAACCAGCGTCTGAATCGGATAAACAAGATAGGTTAAATCCATGGTACGACCAGATGGATTAATTTGATGAATATGGATTTCAGTTTGATGAATATGTATATGTCTGATGAATATTGATGTCAATCTGATGAATAATCATGTGACTCACATCAACAATCATGAGAAAGATACATATATTCATTAGATTCACATACATATTCATCAAATTCACAACTATATTCATCTATTTTACTTATAGTTATTTTAATGGATACTTAGAAAATATATGCATTTATAATTTTTATTTATTCATCAAACTAGTATTTTTTTATTTTTTATAATTTTTTTGAGTTTTGTGTTTAATGAGGGTTATCAAAAGAACGTCATTTTGAATCACGACATAAAACAATGTCGTTTTGGAGTGAGAGCACTCATTGGGTGCTCTCAGTGCATCCAAGAATTTCGGGAAGAGGCGCGACACTTGGCGCGCTCATCAACGAGGTAATCCAATTGTGTTTCAGTTTGGATCTAGACTTATGTCTAGGGTTTAAACTGAAACCAACTAAACTAATTAATTGGTATTGCAGATCCGAGCTTATGGCACATGGTTTGAAAAACTATATTGTTTTGTCATTAAATTAAACGATTTCATTTTGTTCACAGAAACAAACTCATGTATTTCATACTCAACCGATCATATTACTCGTCAAATTTAATAAGATTAATTGTATTGAATGACTCAAACTCAATGTGACATTTTAAATTAGTGAAACGAAAATGTTTACACCCTATTTGTCAATTATGATTGTTCGGATAGTAAATGGAAACGTCCATAGTTCGGGACTTATTTAAAAAAAAATTATATATTAAAAATAGTATAATACACGAAACTTTTAAATGATTAAATGTTCCTCAACATATTTGTCAATTATATGAGTAAATTTTTTTGTAGTGGGAGAAAGTAGTGGGGTTTGATCCATTTTTCTTATGATAGACACACCATGTGCGAATAATTTTGTAATTAAAGAAGGGACTAGAGAAGATTTGGTATCAACTTTGAAGGGAGTGTGGAATGTGCCAGGAAATCACAGAATAGAAGGGGTAAGTCGTTCAAAATTTTTTTTGGACACCTTCACCTTTTCTATCTTGATATTCGGTCAGCTCAAGCGCATTTTAAATTTCAAAGCATAAATGCGGTAGTATCAAGGCTCGAACCCAAAACTTTGAGATTGTCAAACAACACCCTTAACCACTAGATCAACACTTTGGTGGTACATTCAATCAATTCTCATCCATTTTATTTGATCCAGACATATTATTTCTAGTAAAAAAATATATTATATTTATTTCTACTTAAGTTTTTTATTTTATTTCTTAGAAAATATTTTGATTTTTATTTCAAAACATTGTCTATAGCTTTTTTGTAAGTTTATTTTTTTAAATAACTTTTTTACATTTATTTTAAACTTTTAATTTATTTCAATTTTAACTTTAAGAATCCAATTTGAAATCGAATCCGGATGGATGGATTATAAAAACTAACTCAAATGAATAAATTTTATTGGATCCAAAGATCCAATTAAATATTCAAAATTTGGTTTGAGTATCCCATACCAATTTGACACTATTACAAAAAGTATAATATAATTTTGATGACATAAATAATTCAGTTGCTACATCATTTAATTGTTGTTTCTTATTCAATTAGTCTAAATTTAATTTTCCAACCAAATCAATAGAAAAAACTATTAAAAATGGTTTTAAACTATTACCTTTCTTTCAATTACAGTTACAACTATCTCATATGTCAAAAAACGCATTAAAAAAATTCAAACTAATTTCCATTGTTTTGATTCATAAATACAATTGACCCGTTGATTGAGTACAAAACGACAAATATTTTCATTTAATTTGATGATAAAATAATGTAATTTTCCCACATACATCTATTTTTAAAATGATATTAGTTTAAGAGTGCAATGGTAAATTTTATTTTAAAAAATTAATACGATTTTTTTCTTGCTCGGATCTCAATTTATGAAGATATAATAATTCAGCGGCCCTCGACGCGGAGCCGTGGACACCGTCCACGTATGAAATATCTCATAATAATTGTGTGAGGAGACAGACAGCTCCCGTCCATCTCTATCATGTAATAAGCAAGGCAGTCCGTTCATAAATCAAACCAAATGAAAGCCACCTCACGTGGTGTGGTTGATGGGCAACGTTGTTCATTTGTCCCCATGTGTGTTAAAACATTAGCCGACGAAATTGTTACTAAAGTTGATCAGTTTCAATCATCGTCCCGTGGATTTGCGGTAAACACGCGGACATGAAAATTGGAACACACATTATTTCGTACCCCAAAGTCTTTTTCCAGTAACTTTTTCGTGCACCGGGACCGGGAGCAAATGCTCTCGGTGAAGAATTTTATATAATATAATTAACATATGTAATAAAAATAAATTAAAAATAATTCAAAAAAATTATTAAAAAATCAGAAATTTAAAAAAAAAATACCAGTTTCATTTATAAATATTAAAATAATGGGGAAAAAATCATAAAATTCATATTTTTTTCTATTTATATATTTTAAAATAAATATATATAAATTTGATGAATATACATATGCAAGTGATGAATATAAATCTGTAATTTTGATGAATATTCAACCAATTCTGATGAAGATCGATGCATTCATGATGAATATGGAAGCAAACTAATGAAAATATACCACAAAAATAATCTGAAGAATATAAGAGCATTTTTGATAAATATTGACTCATAAAATAATCTGATAAATTTATTAACATTTCTCATGAATATATTATCAATACTGGTGAATATCTTATGAATTCTGATGAAGATCTATGCATTCCTGATAAACATAGAAGCAAAACTAATGAAAATAGATCACAAAATAATCTGATGAATAAATAAGCATTTCTGATGAATATGAATACATTTCTGATGAATATGAAATTAAAACTTGTGAATCTAGAATCATAAAATAATCTGCTAAAATTTATGAGAATTTCTATTGAATATATAAACATTTCTGATGAATATAGAATCTAAAAAATAATATGATAAATTCGTAAGCAATTATGATGAATATATTATCAATTCTGGTGAATATCTAAGCATTCCTAATAAATATCGATCCATTCTTGTTACATATGAAAGAAAAACTAATAAAATATAGATAATAAAATAATTAGGCGAATGTATGCATTTCTGACAAGTATTGATGCATTTTTTATTAATATGCATGCATTTCTGATGAATATGGAATTAAAACTTGTGAATCTAGAATCATAAAGTAATCTGATAAATTCATACGAATTTCTGATGAATATATTAGCACTTTTGATGAAGATCAAGCCTTTTCTGATGAATATAGAATCTAAAAAATAATATGATAAATTCATAAGCAATTCTGATGAATGTATTATCAATTCTGGTGAATATCTAAGCATTTTTTATAAGTATCGATCCATTCCAGTTAAATATGAAAGAAAAAAAAATAAAATATAGACAATAAAATAATTAGACGAATGTATAAGCATTTCTGACGAATATTGGTGTATTTCTGATGAAAAACGAAACATTTCTAATGAATATAAAGCTATAATATAATCTGATAAAAATTGGAGTAATTCTAATGAGTATAAGACCAATTCTGGTGAATATCGAGGCATTTCTGATAAATATGGAAGCAAAACTAATGAAAAAGATATAATAAAATAATTTAAGATGAATATAGATCATAAAACAATCTGATAAATATATGAGCAATTCCGATGAATATATAAGCAATTCAGGTGAATATCGAGACATTTCTGATAAATATGAAAGCAAAAATAATGAATATAGACCATAAAATAATATGATAAATATAGAAATAATTCTGATGAATATATATGTAATTCTGGTGAATATTGAGACATTTCTGATGAATATGGAAACAAAAATAATGAACATACACCATAAATTAGAGAAAATATAAATTTATAAATTTTTTTATTTTAATATTTTTAAATCAAACTGGTATTGTTATTCAATTTTTCTGATTTTTTTTACATTTCTTTCGAATTATTTTTAAATTTTATGAATAGTGAATAATAATATCTAAAAAGACGTCGTCGGAAACAAGTGCTCTCGAAACACCCAAAAATTTGCTCTTTTTCAGTCCCACGTCCCACGTGGTAAATATTGTCGTATGCTATTTTGATTGAGAGATTCTTGCCCGTACATCAAATTATTGTACGGATAAAGTTGACTTGTAGCGTCTTTTTCGAGGGGATTATAAAAAAGGTTTCATTAATTTCTTTTTGACTTGTAGCGTTTTTTTTTTTTTTTGGGGAAAATCATGAAAAAGGTTTCATCAATTTCTTTCTTACAGTTCGAACCATCAAAATTAAAAATATAATTTTTCGTTAAGCATATTAACTCCGTTAACTCGCATCAATCCCGTTAACCCTCGGTTCACCTTCCGATTAACTCAATCCACCTGCTGATCCGCCTCCTCCATGGCTCGTGTCTGCCTCTCCATCCCCCACCAGCGCATCCTTAATCCCAAAATATCGATCGAATAGAAATTTTGAGGCGGAGGTAGGACAAGGTCGTAGCTTGACTGAGCCGGCGGCGACGAGGATGGAGTCGTGCAATTCAGTCCAGGTGATGTCGTAGACGTCCCTCATGATGTCGAAGGCGGCGATTTCGGTGACGGCTGGGTCGATAACAAAGAGATGTTAACGACAATGGATGAGAGTTAACAGGATTAATATGCTTTAACGGAAATTTTTATTTTGCACTTTATTTATCAATTTTGATAGTTCAAATTGTAAGTGGAAAGTTGGTGATAATTGAGATCCTTTTTAGAGTTTTCCTTTTTTTTGGTTGAGAATGTAGAGGAAGAATCATGTCCACTCATTGCTCATCCATAACCCTTCTTCAGATACATTATCTCTTGTAAAAATATTTTATTTATTTATTTATGTTTTAGTTTTTAATTTTATTTCTTTTAAAATAATTTGATTTTCGATTTTTTAAATTTAGTTATAGTTAAATTAATTTTTTTAAAAATAAGCTTTTTATATTTAATTTTAATTTTTTTTAAACTTTAATTTTAAAAATCCAATAAAACATCAAATCGAGATGAAACGATTATAAAAACAACTTAAATGAATAGATCTTAATGAATTCAAAAACCTAACTAAAAATACCCAAAATTCAGAAGTTTGATTTGAGTATGTCCGAAGTTGACACAGTTACAAAAGTATAATATAATTTTGATGACATAAATAATTCAGTTGCTAATCATTTTAATTGCTTTTTTTACTCAATTATTCTAAATTTCATTTTTCAATCAAATCATGAGACGAACATGAAAATTTTAAAATGAGCTTTGAATTATCATTGTTTACTCAATTAACTGTCTGAATTACTGTATATTACAAAAAATATAATAAAAAATTTGGTATAATTTCAGTAAGTTGATTCATAAATATAACTAATCGGTTGACTAAATACGAAGGATGATTCATAAATAATACATTATCAGCTAACCAAAAAACAAAACGACATAATTTTCATGCTTTACTCATAATATTATGTTGAATCCATCTCTAAATTTTGCTTCAAAAAATCAGTACAAATTTTTTCCTAACAATTTTTTTACAACAGTTCGAATCACAATTAACAAAATAGTAATGATTCAGAAACCCTCAAATTGGAGCTGTAGACAAAAACACATGAGACCTCAAATGATAATAAATGGCACATTTTCATTTTGTGAGGAGACATGGACAGCAACCAGTGGTGGTAGTCAAGTGACAGTGTCATCCTTGAGATATCCGGTTCAAATCTCATTGGTGATTGAGTGCGTGAGTTAAGAAAAAAAAAGGCAATGTTGTGAATTACTGACTCATCTTGTCCTATAAGATTGTTCTATTTTCCATTTTTTTGTAACTGAGTGTTGCGACCTTTTATAATTGGACAGTATCCATGGCAACTTACCGATAGACATTTTATATTCCTTGGTGCTTTTTTTGTAATGCTGATGGAGCACCCTTTGCAGGGCTGAATAGATCCGGAAAGAGTTGCCGGCTGAGGTGGTTGAATTATTTGAAACCTGACATCAAAAGTGGAAACATGAGTGAGGAAGAAGAGGACTTGATACAAAGGCTCCATAAGCTATTAGGAAACATGTTACTATTCGTGACGTGACACATAAAATGAAGCTATGACAGTATTTTCATTATACTTTTTATTCTTGATGCAGATGGTCTCTAATTGCCGGAAGGCTTCCAGGGAGGACCGACAATGAGATAAAGAACTACTGGAATCTTCATTTGAAGAAGAGAGTTTTGGGAGACTAGAACCAGCTATTATGAGAAGGAACCAACTATCAACAGCAATAACAATCATGAATGCCATGCAGGAAACCCAAATGCGTACCAGATAGATGATGAATGTCAAGCAGGAAACCTAAATGCAAACCAGATAAACGAGGCGGATAACTGTTTTGACTGGTCACCACACATTAGTGATTGCTCCCAGTGGGTCAATAGATTGCTAGACTTAGATGTTGAACAATGGCTCCAAGAGGACATGGATATCTTAAATTGAGTCTATCCGGACGACCAAGTTTCACATTGTGCTGCTCTTCATTTGTTTGAATATTCACTGCACGTCATAAATAAAATTTACCTCGATCAAAGAATAATGATGAAGCTGAATACTACAAATCCAACAACTAAATTTTCACCGACATTCTGTTGGGTCATAATTCTCTGAGTTTACCAATCATTAATTCTATTAGGCTGATTAACGGCCCTTTTTAATAAAAAAAAATGTTTACACATCCAATGTAAACTAGAAAAAAAAATGAATAATTAATGGATGCAGTGGTATACATAGAGCAAGAAGTCTTACTTTTGCATGCAATCTATCATAAGAGCTTATTTTCGTTGTCAGCTGAACTAGATGGCTTTGGCAAAGGTCCATTATTGCTTCACATTTGAGTAAATAAATAGCTAGCGGAATGAATTGGGTGAAGCATGATAATAGCTTCAAAGAGGAAAGGATATCTCTCGGGAGGAGCATGGACAGCAAAGCAAAATGAGTAAACCAGCGGTAAATGAAAGGCTCTCCAGAGGCAAGCAAACTTGCAGGCAGAAGAGGTAGCAGTATAGACTTCTCGTGCACTGCAACAATCAACAAACGATAGTTAAGATAACCACCGCAATCTAAATGTGAGGAAAGATAACTTGGCTAGCGTATTTGATGAATCAGTGAAGGTAGGCAGGCTATAAGAGTTTCAGTAAGGCTCACAAGCTTCAGAAAATGCATAGAGAACATTTTCTTCTATATTATAACAACAGAGCTTGTGCATCCAAAATTAGCCACATAGTCTTCATATATACCTCTTTCGAAAGGAGCAAGGCGGGATAAAACCTGAACCAGAAAATTGCAGCATGCATCAAATTTCACATGAACTGTGGAAAATGAAATCTTGTACAAAAATTCAACATATTCCCTTTTTACAGCCAGTAACTTAGACACCAATGCTTACCTCAAAAAATGCATCCTTAGATTGAAGATAAGGCCACCAGAGAATCATGAATGTTCCAATGACTACAAAACCTAGCTTGGAAACTTCAAGAAGCAGATTTAACTTTTGAGCGCTGCAGGCATATGCCAAGCAGGTAACTAAAGAACTCAGGTGCAAAATATGCACTCATCTGCCAATAATTGAGATGTAAACGTTAGCATAATGTGTTATATTATTCCTCTGAATTCATTAAGAGGAGTTTAATAGGTTATGGTTGCAAAGGCTCGACTATATAATCATAAATGCAGAATTAAACAATATCACCCCCATACTATGAAAGTGTTTCATATTGCAAATCTGGAAACTATGCAAGAGAGGAACGGAAATGCTTGACAAAAAGGATAGGGCAGGCTGACAAAAAACGTTTAATTTTCAGATCATATCCTGGCCAGTTTTAGGCGATATGCATAAGAAGGGGAGCAACTGGGTATTAACTCAAGCTTCAAAGGACTGTTATTAGTGAAGGGGAAAGCTTATTTTTGCTACAAAATGTTTGTTTTCGAATAATAAGATCCTTCCACACTTGCTCCAACTATAAAAATTAATGAAGGCCTGTAACTAACATAAGAACCCAACTTAAAAAATATATCAAAAAGATCATATTGAGATGCACCTGTTTATGAGGCTGAACAAAATGCCCGCAAGCAGTTCCCTTTTGGCTAGTATGGGTGCAACAGCTCCAACAGTGAAGTCCAAGCTGATACCAATTATATTGACATATACAACAACCGAAGGTCGGAAAAGATCGAGCACTCTCCACCCCAATTCACATGGAAAATAACAATGAACAAAACCGTTACAACACCTGGAAATGACCGTGATAAAAAAGGATCAGACACGGGTTGAGTAACATCATCACCAAATGCCACACCGTATCAGGTCATTCACACTACTACTTCGGAGGATCTCCAGCGCCGGAGTAGGAACGCAGCACGTCCACCCGCACCAGTAATCCGAACACAGAGACACACAGAAACGCGGCCGACACACCTCTTCCGGTCAGTCACTGACAAAAGCTCATCGTCATCATTCCAAGCTTTACTCTTCGCTGTCGCTTTACTCTTCCCGGAGTGACCAAACGCGGCGGTAAGGTAGGGGGTCGAATTGCGGATTCCACGGCCGAATTCGCGGCGAGAGGATCGACGGCAGCGGCGCTAGATCTTTCGAGGTCTGGCATCGTCGACCAATCAAATCAGCGCGCGACACGTCATCCCATTTCGCTAACTGAGAGCGTCACCCGCCCCAGTATGGTGTCGTTTCACTAGCAAATCGTGTCGTTCGTTACAAAACGGCGTCATTGCTTGAATTGCCTGGCGTTTCTTTTGCTGGCAGCAACTGCCAGTCGACTTTGACGACGTCGTTTAAGACATGAAAGAAATACTCAACCTTCTAGCTGCATTACAAGAGCCATTAAGATAGCTGGCCACATAAATATATCGACTAGCTACTCTACTCTAACCAAGAGATGTCATCTCTAACACTGGCTATGAAGCTTCTAAGCTCTCTCGCCTTCCTCGCATGTTCCGGTGAAGCGTCAAGCTCCGAATCGCTCAGGTCAATCACATCCACACATTGCGCAGTCAGGTCAATAGTATCTGAAAGCGTAGTCGCAGCTTCTCTGCCCTTGGAAACTTTGCGAGCACGCACAGGTGGGGACGGGCTCAAGAGATCAATGACCTCCGTTGTCAACGAACAACTGGCGTGGAAATATATAGAGCTGTCATGACTTTTGCTGCTATTCAGCTTTTGTTCTGTAATCGAGTCTTGGCCAGCAAGGTCCGCTTTTAGCGAGTCTGCTCTAGTATTGCTTTTGAGCATATGGGTTTGTGAGTTAATGTCTAACAGAAGGTTCCGGAGCTGCTGATCAAGTTCGGAAGTAGGAGATTTGTTCTGCGACTTGCTGCTCTTAGTCTTTTTACGATTCTGATTCTTCTTCTGTGCTTTTCTTTCCTCGAATTCGATGATTTTTTCGGGGCAGGCCCTGCCGAAAAACAGATAAACTTCGTCAGTTCTTTGAGATAGATGCTATAGTAAAAATTGAAATATATTATTGAGGGTGCAAAATATAAAATTGCAGAATTTTTTCTTTGGCTTAATTAGCGTATAAAATAAGAATTACAACATTTTTAAGCTAAATTGGGAATAAAAAACAAGAAATACAATATTTGTAAACTGAAATGAGGTATAAAAATTAGATATGCAATATTTTTAAGATGAATTATTGGTATAAAAATAACAAATATATTATGTGTACACCGAATTAATAGTAGTTTGGACTGGACTTGTGTGAAAGTTGTCTAAATATTACTTTTTTTTTACATGTGTTTATTATAATTGCATAATTTCAATTTGTGATGGGTCATTTTCATGTGTAATCATTTTTGAACTTGGCACACATCAAGCCATGGATCCGCTAGTGATCCGAACAGCCATTACCTTTTTATAAGATCAGCTGGCACAACCGAGGATTGAAGTCCGTGAAAATTGCTCCAAGAAACCTGAAAATATTCTTCTCCTTGAAGTTTTCTCGGCTTGATAATTGCTAATACGGAGCACTTGACTGGCGTCTGCCAAACAAACAAAATGAAGCATGTTGTTGAAATGTCCTGTTGAAGAAATCTCCCAACTAGTGAAGAAATGTACCGCAGCCCAGATTCACAATTGACCTATCGTCCAATAATAACGCTGGCAAAACTCAACTTGACCGTCACAGATAATGTTTGGAACTTTTATGGGGAGATTATATATTTATACGATATCGTTACGCTTCTCGTGAAGCGAAGTTGTTTAGTCCTAAACCATTGCTCAACCAGATAAACTAACATTGAATTAGACAAAAGTCAACTAGTCGGCCTTTTAGTATAAAAGTGACAATAACGAGACCATTTTATTGAGTAACACAATATTAAATCACTTTGTGAGATTATCTCACGCAAAGAAACCTGAATCCCAAGCGCCGAAGAAGTTGATCGCAGGTTGGCCAGTCGTCGTAGGTCTCTCTCAGCTATTTTAGGGAGTATATATTCATCTGCAGGAACATTTAGCAAACATATATTCACATATAGCTTTTTTCTTTAGGCAATACTAATTACGGGAATCATCATTTACAGTGATTCTTGGGTGGAAAAAGTTCACCATGTGAATTGTGGACACCACCAATTGAAAGGTCTCGCGTGTCGCATTAAAAAGTCAAAGTGAAACGTGACGAGTCACCATTAGTTTCTAAAGTTTCTTGACTTTTCAATGTGACACGTGACTGGTCAAAGTGCCACATGACGGCTGCTCATTGGTGTGTCCATAATTCACGTGGTGAAATGTGTTCACCCAAAAATCATTCCATCATTTAGACACACGGAAATGAAATGTTATTATGCAAGAATCTAATTTGGAGGACTTGCAGTTGCCATCACTTTAAATGTTGAGAGCCTGATTTTTGTTTCGTTCTTAAAAATAAACGGAAGCCTGAATAATTTTACTTTAATTGAGTTACACAAACCTGTTTGTTCCGGAGGCCACTCAAAGAACCGCTGACAAATCTGCTGAATTTCGATGCACTTAAATGGGTAAACAGACAAAGCGCTGCGATTGATAAATGAGTGTTAGCCGTGTCCCACTATTTCCTGGTATTTTATGTTTGACATTTTATTTATCAGCGAGATAAAGGCATAACGGCGGAGACGGAAAGCCAGAACAGCAATTTGCATGCTAACAATGCGGCATTCAGTTAAGCTTGGTAAAAAAGGAACGCACATTACCTGTATACAGCATCAGAATCCGCCGAGTGGCACCTCGGCTTCAGATAAGCAGAAATTACTTGCAAAAACTGTTCGTCTTGCTCCAAATTGCGTTCATTGCCTGAAAAACAAGTAATAAGTGTTGAGTCAAAGTACCAAAAGGGTTGCTAAAGAAACCAAAATTTCACTGGGGTATTTCGGGATTTTGAGGCGTACGATGCTTTATGCTTCTACATATATTTTTCAATACACTTAGGCCGTGTTTGGTATAGGTAAAATTTGAGGAAAATGAGAAGGAATCCTTTGTTTGGTTAAGAAAAATTAGGGGAGGAAAATTTGATAGAAATGGGAAGGAAAATTTATTTAAAACAAAGAGTGTTTTTATAGTTACTTTCCAACGCTAACCAAACAAAAGAAATAAGATGGAATCCATGGGGAATTCACTTTCTCTTCTATTTTTCTTTCCCTCAAAATTTCTCTATACCAAACACAGCTTTAGGATATATGTAGTTTAAACGACGGTAAATCCGAAATTCAGCTTATTCTAACCTACTTTTTAATTATTTTGAGAGAAAAATGAATGTCTGTAGACTGTAGGTTATCTGTCTGCAGGTCAAACTTTTCGCAAGTTAAGGAGACTCACTTCTCCCAAAGCACCAGGGAAGATTTACTAAGAAAGTGAAATAAGGAAAATAGTAACACTTGGTCATATATGGCTTATCAAATCTTGTTAAAAGACTGAGGAAAACTTGCCAAGTGCATTCAACTTGTCATCAGCGGCATTCTCATTCTGACGGGACTGGCAGCCTTTCGCTTGTTTCTTGGAGCCCTTTGACTTCCTCACAAAACTAAGTCCCTCGGATGCAATCTTTTTCAGAATTACATCATCACCAACTGCCTTAAGAATCTGGCATGCTGATTCCTGCATACATAATCAGCTGTGGCAGATCAAGAACTCAATAGCATGAAATGATAGTAACACGGCCAAGGTTTGACTACTGACAAGGCGGAAATTCCTATGGAGTGGATTTTTTTTACATACCTGACCGATGCCACGAACCCCATTAGAGTAATCACCTCCAAGAAGGAGAGCCAGGCTGATCTGTATACCACATTCACATACAATTATTGCTATTGAAAAGTTTATCCGAGTGTCATGAGCACAAGGTGGTTGGTTTAGATCTCTGCCATTTAAGCCAAGCGTAGTTCAAGGTGTTGCTTATGAGAAAGCCAACTACAACCTCAAAGACCCGTAATTTTTCTATTACTGACATTTGTTAGCAATCTTGGTTTAAACATTCTGAAGATGGGCACGCATCCGGAAATGCAATATACAAAAAAAAAAATCACGATGAAAGCGCAACTACCAATGAGTTCCTACCAAACCCGAGCGTGCTCTCTATGTCAGTCATCTCGTAGCAAATCACATAACCGCCTTCACCTGAAGAAATAAAGTAAATGCTAAAATTACGTAGTATAAATGCTAGGGAAATGGAAATTTTATTCCAAGGAAAAGCGGATATTTCATAAATTCATACTAAGGCAGATGTCACGGTAGACGGTCCTTGCCCCAAAGAGAAAGACGTCCGAATCCGAGGTGAAACAACCATCCTGTTTATAAAACCAAATGATTAAAACCAGTAACATAATCAGAATTATGGGACATCTAATGAATCAAAATTATATTCATTTTTAGCATCCCATTAAAACTCACGCATAATGATTCCATGTCCAATAATGCGCACTGAGCCTCGGCTTCCTCAATCCTGGAAATGTACAATGAAAAAAGAAGGATCCATCAGACTAGACATAATAATAATGATAAGTAGTTCTACAAGGAATTGAACAGGTAAGTGCTTTTCGATTTCCTTCAAGCTGACAAGTAAAAACATATAATAAAAGAATTTGCAAGCTTACGCATTTTTTAAACGCATAAATAGTTGGTAAGCTAAGCTTGGTATAAAAATCATCTAATCTTTTCAAGTCCTGCACAGAGATCCATACGGCGCTTAAGATGAAAAAAATGCATCATTAGTCATACAGCCTACCCGTCGAGACAAGGAATTCCAAGTGCCATACCAAGAGCTTTAGCGTCTTTAATCATGCACGAGAACTCCGATCCCATATTTCTACGTAGTGCAGATATGTTGTCTGTTCTTGGCTCGTCTTGAGTAACCTGAGTAGCTAGGGAGATAAATGTCTTCGGAAACAGACAAGAAACTACCGAAAATAAACAAAACATAACTGAAACGTAAAAAGATTAGAGTTCTGACAGGTAGACGGGACGAGTGGAAACTTAGTACCTCGGTTGTTCTTGGCGTTAACCTTCTTCGATAAGTGGATAACTTGATAGCGGGGATGGACCCATCTGTGAAAATACGCTGTCGAATCAGTCTTCACATTCATGAATGTTCAAGATGATTACAGTATTCTGATACAGCTAACTGGCAAGATCGAAAACTGAAGAAAACAACAAGTTCAATTTTCAACCAAGAACCGAAACCCTAAACTAATAAACGCCCAGATCTAAAAACAGGAATCTGTAATCAAAAGCATCAAACTTGGTTGTGTGAAAGAAGGGGTAAAAGGAGAGTAGAGGAGCACCTGCGACAAAGATGAGGCTGCAGTTGAGGGCGATGAGGGCTCTAAGCCGGTGAAAGAGGCTCTTCAGGTAGAGCTTCTCTTTGGGGGCGGAGTGAGACTTGTGCACTTGGTGGAGCTGGACGATCCAGCAAGACAGGTCGATGCAGACTCTCTTGTTCCTGGCGTCAATCAATCACGCTCAAATTTTCAAAATTCAAATTTTGCAAGAAATCAAACGAGTCGGTTGCTCACTGGAGATGGCTGAGTGGGAGTTTCTTCTTGCAAGATTCAAGAATGTCCCACAGATTCTTGACCCCCATCGGAATCTACTCTGATCTTGTCCGCTGTGATCCGAGGTTGAAAAGCGTCCGATGCCCGGTCGGGTGGAAGAGAGAGTAAGAAAGCCGTTGGAAGAGGAAACAAATGGGGATTTGATATACACAGAGAGAGATTTGATTTTGACGGATCGAACACCGTCGCTAAATAGTTGATTCCGTCGCTAAAGTGTTGTTTCGCCGCACAAAATATTCTCTCTTGTTGATAGCATGCTCCAGACAGCTCTGTTCATATCAATCCCCAAACCAGTTGGGACCCATTGTAACGGTAGTGAATGAAGTAGAGGGGCTCAAACGTAAATTAACGATTTTATAAGTGAGCATATCGGTTTTTCCAATTTTCCAGAAGAAACAAAAAAAATTATAATTATTATAATCGGGTCGGAGGTCAAATCAGCCACGCCTCCGATTCTCAATTTAACAGTTAAATTGGTTGGTTGGTTCAAATGTCGGTCTAATTAAAGTGTTTATATAATTATAGATAAATTGATAAATGCAAAGCTGAAATGATAAATACATAATTAACCCTTATTAATTGTTATTTTGTATTAACTAAAAATTAATTAAATTCTTAAATTATCAGTTAACAAATAATATATTAGTTAATAACTGTGCATCATCAACCGATCCAATTTGAATGATTTTCCATCACACCGTTCGATTTGCTTTAGTTAAATCCCGTTTAACTTGCAGTCCCGTAACTACAATACAACCCAACCCGGACTGGTCTCGGTCGAACCGGTAGGTCCGTTCCGGTTTTAATAACTACGCGAAAAACATTGAAGGAAAAAAAAAAACAAAGGTGAGGCGCTGAGTCGGAGCTGATGAAGATTTTGTCGTAGACAACAGGTACGATGATCGATCCTGGTTCCTCGTCGATTCTTGTCTGTTTTCTGCATTCGTTCTTCGCCCATCAGCATGGTCGATTCAGATATTGGAATTTCAGTGCTGAATTGATGGTCGCACAAAATTAGGTTATTTCGTCGTTGATGAACAGCTAGATGCTCCGCTCCGATTCCGATTTTTCTAAATTATTATGAGTATTTGAGAATTGAATTTATCATGGACAGAAATGGCTTCTCATGCTGAAGCGTGATGCTTCGAGTTAGCATTTCAGGGTTGTAGTTTTGTTGACAGTCTTAAGTTTGGAGGTTTATGGGTGGAGCCTGTCAATCCAGTTATATATATATTTTCGGTTTCTTCACGGTGCTGATAAATTTAACAGCTTCAGATTGCTTCCATGTTTTCGTAGATTCTACAACTGCGCTGCTTGTTTGGATTGGTGTTTGCTCTTTGTAATTTATTTCGTAGCATAATGAAGTTGATTTACTAATGTACACGGACCTTGACATGACCCGATTGCGATGATATAGTGATGATCTTTATTCTTCTTTGTCTGATAGTTGATGGTTTCAATATGATATGATGGAAGGATGGCTTTCAGAACGACAATTTGTTAAAATTAAATATGTTTGTATTTCCGGAAAAGCGAAAGGTTCATTAACACGTTATGTCTATTTTGTTTCAGCTGTGTTCTGATCGGGCGCAATTCTTAACTGCTGGGAATAGAGCGTCGGAAATGAAGTTAGTCCATCCACTTTCATGTGCTGTAATATATGTTTCTATGATTTGAATCTGTTTAGCGGAAAGCCAGAGGGGAAAGTGTGAAAGATGATCCTAGCCTTTTTGTTGATGGAACAACTCAGATATTGATGGAATTAAAAGCATTATTTGTAAATTAATTAGTTATAAAAGCAGTTGTCAACTAATTAGTCCAAATAATCGTGTAATTTCTTTTACGAGACAAATTTTGTAACAATTTTTACCACGCAGATTTTCAGTTTTAGGTATAACCACTTTTAATGCCATTATTTCGTTAAGTGGGCTCACTGCAATCGAATACAAACAATTGTGTTTCGTCTTTATTCTTAATGACTTTAAATAAATCGCTTGTTATGCATAGCTTTCTTGATTCTACTCAACTCTTACGTGCCATGGACAAGTAAGAAAGTCATGATTTCATCTGGTGGTAGAAAGTGATGATTTGATCTGGTGGTATCTTTTTTGTTGAACTGTGACAGGGGACGTGTGAAATGGGATGAGGCCAATTTGGATGAGATCGAGTCCAACAAACCTGTAAGGCAGAAAATTACTGAACCGAAGACACCTTATCACCCAATGATTGAAGATGATGATGGTTCGTCAAAACTGTCTGCCATACAACTTCAAACCTTTATATATATATATATATATATATATATAAGTTTTAGGTGGCTGTTTTACTTCAATAAAGGCTGAAAACTAGAATTTGGAAAATATCTGCTTGTTTTTCGTTCTAATTGTTGGAATGTATACGAGCCCTAAGAAACCATTCATGAAGATACTACTTGTTGACGAAGAAGATAATATCTGCTTTTTAATGGCCGATCAAGTTGATCTGATCTTTACAGAAATTGAGTTAATATCTATGAAAAACCTTTGTGGTAAAAAAGCCGCTCACTGCACGACCCATATTTCATCTAATTTATAGCATTGTTTGAATTCCGAGTGTGTGATTGCTGCAGGGTCTCTGTCCCCTAGAAAAAGTAGCTTCAATGATCTCGTGGGTAGCGACGCGACACATGCCGAAGCTATTCGATCTGCTCTTACGAATGTTGCCGCTTCGAGTAGAGGAGAATCAAGCGGTTGGACATCATCTGATGACGAGGCTAATGATATGGAACAGGATGACGAAGGTAACTATTTACATTCAGAACGTAAAAACAATTTCAGTAATACCAAACAAAAATTTAAAAATACTAAATTTTAGCATTGTGTTGTGTCGAATGTATTTTCCCTATTACTCTCATTGCTTCCTATCTTCAGATTCAGAGACCCACGAGACAAAGAGTAAGTTTCGCGAGCGCAGAAGTGCACATTACGATGAGTTCCACAAGGTGAAAGAGCTTCGAAGAACTGGTTCCCTCATAGAGGATGAAGAAGCTGATGGGAATCATCAGGTGGAAGGATCAGATGATCATCCGGCCACATCCAATGGAGATGCGAGAGACAGCAATGGTGCGCATTAGACCAGCAGGCTCTCCCGGATGAAAACGCTAAGTGCGCGTTCGTGCTCCGCTGCTGGTTGGAAGTTGTAAATACAGAATTCGGTTTCACGCCTTCATTCAAGCAGGTGCACAGAACTTGGTTGCCATGTTAATTTTAAGCTGAGATTTCCAAACTGTTTTAAATGTCGGATAGTTATGTTTTAAACTGAGCTCAAGATTTATCCTCATATACAGTTGAGTTCATTCATTCATTGTTCATTGATTTTGAATATGAATACGATTTGGTATCAGAGTGAATTCGGACCCTTAGTCAAAGATTCAAACTTCGCAAAAAAGTGACCTAATTAAAAAAATAAATTTTCAAAAATATTGGAGATGCGGGGTATCGATCCCCGTACCTCTCGCATGCTAAGCGAGCGCTCTACCATCTGAGCTACATCCCCATTTTAATTTATAATTGCATTTTTAAATAGTGTATTATGCACACCATTCCCCGCTACCTGAATTCTGCGCATGATTAGAGAAAGTAAAACGACGTAGATTTAATCTTAAAACACCATGCATTTCACTCAACAGTCAAAACAGCAACGTCGTACCGCAGAAGCGACGCCGTTTGGGTCATTGCATCAGGAGTAACTGCAGCACAGATATCTAAACTCGGCACACAGACAACCAAACGTAGCAAAAAAGAAAAATCTGTGTATCAGGTTAACTAATACGGACTGTGCCTATTCTGCCGACTCCGCCGCGACTTAACCGCCAGCTCACTCGACACCCACGACCGGTTCACCTCAGCCGATGATTCATGAGAGGACCAGCAGCAGAGACGCCCGTCCTCGCCGCCTGTCCATCCGAAAATCCCACCCCCTCGACCCGGTCCAGAGCGCATGCATGAAACAGGCAACACGCTGCGTACAACGCCAGTGTGCCCACCCTGCAGGACTGCTTGCGGGGATCCTATCGCAGGAGCTGCTGCTCTGTAACTTACGGGGAAGTAGCCCAGGGATCCGGAGTTAGTTCCGCCGATCACCCATAGGGCGTTGTCTTCTTTGGAATAGTGGCAGTCGACAAAGTAATCCACCTGTGAAATGCTGCGGTTAGAGAAATGTCCGACCTTCTGTAAATGTATGCTTTGACTTACGAAGCACCTAAACTTCCTTCTACTGCCGTTTATCTGTTACTCAAACATCTCCTCTAAAAAATGTGAATATTCATTTTTAACAAGATTATCCGAATTACTCTTTAATTAATTCCAAAATAAAATTTATCATATTTAATGTTGTTAACAGTATAGGGGTGAAAATCCTCAACCGACCTTCGGCACATGTTAAGAGATAAAAATTCAGACATACATTTTCCATTTTCCAGCTAGCAGAGGCGGCGGAACGAGCATCATGGAAGTGGGCGCCGGCTTCTGCATTTTTCCAGTCCCACAAACTGCGTAACGCAACGCCAAAACGAAAAGGTAAAGTGCAAGTTAATGATTAAAATGGCTAACACAACGATCATTAGTAACGAAAACAATCTTCCAAATCTTAGCGGCACAGTAGCTTCATTTAGCATCTTGTCTTGAGAGAAAAACATACACTTCAAAAATCTCAATCGGAACGAAAATCAGAAATTGGGCAAAATTAATCGGTAGGCGAATTTCCAGATATCTATCAGAGGATTAATCAGCCTAGGCGAGATTGAGAAAAAACGAATCCACTCGCATCACTTGACAATGTTTTTTAAGTCTGTATCATCTTGCGAAATGCTAAACACAAAAAATATAATGATTTGGATACCTTAAAGTTTCGATATGTGTCAGACACCACAGTTGTTGACTTGTCTCCCCGAAAAATCCCACTTTCCCGATTGAAGTACCGACATTCAACACCTGCCAAGAATCGGTCATCGTAACCTTCAGATATAACTACATGAAAAAATAACAAAAAAACATGTTTTTTGAGGTCAAACTTACTGATTCGAGATGGTCGTCCTCGTTGATGTCGCTTGCAGTATCGAACACGCATATCAATCCATCTACGGAAGCTGTAACCAACGTGTTTTGATGACCAGGGACAAAACGGACCTGCGCGTGTTCAAAGAGAAAAAGTATCATGAATGATTCACCTGTGCTTCGTCTTAAAATTCCCAAATTTTTGAAACTCAGCCTCAAATGAAAGGTAGAGCTTTTGAAAAAATTAGGCTACTCGAGGTTCATGCTAGAACATGGAGAAAAACAAAGATGTGGGATTTCCAGCGAATGAATCATTAACATACCTGTGTTACATCATCCATATGTGATTCCTCCAGACTAGCGATTCGCTTCTGATTCCTCCGATCCCATATATGCACCTAAAGCAAAATACGATAAGTCACCGAACGTCTGTCATCAAAAAAGCATCTTCGAGTTTGAGGGCACGAGTAAACAATGGCCTTTCTCCATTCTCGATATATTTTCTCATAGCTACAAGATTCCATAACCGAATGTATTTTTCAAGACCTCTTGCATGGATGTCACCCTCTCTTACCAGTTCAGCCAAGACTGTGATGGTCGCTCTATCCTCTTTTACTTGTCATTTAACTAACACCTGTTCGTCTACTTTTACTTATCACTTAACAATTTCAATGCACATTTATTATTTTCACATATCTTCAAAATTAAAAAATTAATTACTTCATATCATAATTCATAAAGAAATCATTCTACACTAGTAATAGACTAATAATACACCACATTTTACATTTCACACGAAATTTTTTTTTAAAAAAAAAAATTTAAATACACGCCTATTAGATTTGATCAACAACTAGTATTAATAAATCCATAATCTAGGACGGAGGGAGTATACTATTAATCACGCGGATAAAATAAAAATAGCGGGCATAGTTTCTGGACCTCTTCGGACGTTTCGAATCAATGTTCAAGCAAGTTTTGTGAAGTGAAGGAGCAGTAACAGACCACATCATACAACACAAACATAAGCCGAGAATCAGACCAAGAACAAGCTTCCGTCATCTCAATGAAAAAATATATCGCACCTGAGCTTCACACCCACCAGCCAGAAGATTATTACCAGCCCCGCCGACTGACAAGCTAAACACCTCCTGCGACGAGCCAGCGCCAATCATGGCCACCTGCATGCCAAACACACCAAAATTCATCCAACAAATCCCCGATTCATATCCCAACTCAACAATACAAGCTGCGTCTTACACGCACCTGCTGGAAGGTCCTCACATCCCAGACTCTGATGGTGCCGTCTGACGAGCAAGAGTGCAACAGATTGGAATCCAACCCATCTGCCAGGGAGATTTCGTTGATCGTCCCACTGTGGCCTCTACACTCTCCGAAATACTGCCCGGTGGCTGGCGAGTAAAATTTGACAACGTTGGTGGACAGGGACACCCCCATCAAGGACTGGTCATCTCTGCAATCCCCAAACACAACACCAATCAATAATCAAACACAACAAAGCATACACTGCAGCAGCAGCAATAGAAGAGAAAGGCACGAACTTTGAGACGATCTGGAACACGTAATCTTCTCCGAAGTTAGTCTGGATGGAGCTCCTCAGCCCGAATCGCTTGGGAGAGTCTCCAGCTCCACTGGAAACCTGCTGCGCCCCAACCTCAATCTCCATCCCTTCGGCTTCAATCTTCTTCAGCTGCTTCTTGATAGACAGATTCTTCAGGCAAGATTCAACCTTTCCGACGCTGCGTCAGCATCACATCCTTAAATTGGAAGACGGGGTGGGTGTGGAGAAGAGACGATTTTCGGTTTTCAGGGTTTGAGCTCGGGGCGAATCGGACGGTGAGGATGAGACGAGAGATGTTGGACCCACAAATCGTTGGATCAAAAAGCCTCAAATTTGCTCTTGGGGTTGTCGGTGGGTTTGAGCTTCAAACATTAAAGATTAAACCTTAAACCTCAAAACCCTAATTTTTGTCGGAAAATTAAAGATGCGATTTTATTTTATTTTTTCTTTCAAATATAACTTTTTTTTATTTTATTTTTTATCATTTATAAATTCGTTGTTGGTTTCATTCTAACCGTTACAATCTATCTCATTTTCTCAGTTCCCAACAGTTACAATCCAGATGTCTTCTCGAACAACAATAAGATTTTCGCAGTTCCGAACTATTACAATTAATTTGTGTTGTTGCTAGGAACATCACAGTTCGCAACAGCGCAAATTGTAATAGAATATGACAGTTCGGAGCAATGCAGCGGTTAACAATTCATACCCAAATAGCTCGACGGCGTCCGCGACCACGGCTTCAACAATTTCAAGGAAATCGAGAAGAAGATTTGCAAAAGTTCTCAAATTCCAACACGACATTCTCACCCAGCGCAACCAAACAACGCCCATCTCCCGCCTCGCGCGCTCTGCCGCCGCATAGGCTTCCAGCAGCACGAAGCCTGCAAGTTCGTCATCTAATTCCCCGGTTCAGCCATAAATTGATTTATGTAATCATAGCTTACAACTATACAATTCAAGCTCGCATTTTGAAAATAATTCAGTTGAAATTCAATATGACATCTGTAGAATTGTTGGATCCACACTCAAAACCAATTGGCAATGAGTGGGGGAGCCCAACTATATATAAGGATCAATTTAGAGCCTTCACTGGGCGATGTGGGATAATACCACTTAATATGCTCAACACTCCCCCTCACTTGCGAGGACCTTTGTTAACCTCGACAAGTGGGACCTCGTGCGGACCTAGTTAATCGTCACGGGCATGTTCTAAGAGTGCGGCCAAAACCCGCTCTGATACCATGTAAAATTGTTGTATCCACACTCAAAATCAATTGGCAATGAGTGGGGGAGCCCAACTATATATAAGGATCACTTAAGAGCTTCCACTGGGCGATGTGGGATGATACCACTATGCTCAACACTCCCCCTCACTTGTGAGTACCTTTGTTAATCTCGACAAGTGGGACCTCGTGCAGACCTAGTTAACCGTCACGGGCATGTTCAAAGAGTGCGGCCAAAACACGCTCTGATACCATGTAGAATTGTTGGATTCACACTCAAAACCAATTGGCAATGAGTGGGGGAGCCCAACTATATATAAGGATCAATTTAGAGCCTTCACTGGGCGATGTGGGATAATACCACTTAATATGCTCAACACTCCCCCTCACTTGCGAGGACCTTTGTTAACCTCGACAAGTGGGACCTCGTGCGGACCTAGTTAACCGTCACGGGCATGTTCTAAGAGTGCGGTCAAAACATGCTCTGATACCATGTAAAATTGTTGGATCCACACTCAAAACCAATTGGCAATGAATGGAGGAGCCCAATTATATATTAGGATCCACACTCTGTAACTCAGGCAAGCTGTCGCTGGAGCGTGAGAGGATTTGAGCTGATGATTTTGAGCATTCGGCAGTGCTTAAACACCTTAAATTTTTATTGATGCACAAGAGACTAGGATTAAGTGAGTAACTTACAAATTTGATTTGGTACCCAAAAACTGTACAGGTCAGATCGTGTTAAATTGCTTGCTCATCATATTGCAGCTCTCAGAATATTGATCACATTCCAATTTGATGGTGACCATATTCCATTTTGTCTCTGCCGTTGCTGGTTCTAGAATGACTCATACTCAGACAGAGAACATATGGCCATATAATTTTGACTCGACAATGAAGAAACTCGAACCACAGGTAACCATCTTCACTCGAAACTTTGCCACTTGGTCACCCCCTCCGGTGGCTTAAAAATCCTAAAAAAAACTAATCACATAACCCTAAAATCTGAAAATCATAAAAAACTCCAACTTGTATGAAAACCCTAAAATTCTCTAAAATTCTCAAATCATAAAATTTTGAAAATATGAAAACTATATAACCTAAATTCCTTTAAATCTATCATCGTAAAACACTATAGTCCAATAATCCTTAAAACAAATAAAAAGTAGTAAAATCTTTTTTTTTCTTATCCCTCACATAACTTATATGAAGTTGCACTCGACACACAATTTTTTTAATTTTTTAATGTAAAGATATACGTTTCAATTTATTAACATCATTTTTTAATTCTAAATATTATTATATTTATTTTGATGTAATATCATAAGAAAATTAATAAAAATATAGTGTATTCATAATTATTTTATAATAGATGAGTTAGGTGATAAAATACGATGTTTATATGCTTGTTGCGCTCAAGTTCAATTTCCCCCAAAAACAAATATTTTTTAATTTCCATTTGAATCTTAACCAGATAATGATTTGGGCCCCGAAAGGCGCCTGTCAACAGTGGGATGAGGGCAAATTCGAAGAAAAAAATCCGTTCCTATTAAACATTTTTCTCTCATTCTCTTCAAACTCAAAAATAAAATCTTAATCCTTTGTTCTGGTGACGAGTTGCCAAATCGAATTATGGATCCTCCTTCTAGGTAGGTACCTTTTGGTTATGTAACTCATCAACGTACGTGTCGGCCTGTGAAAGTAGAGATTTTGGGTCCTCGAGTTTTAAAGTGTAATCATGCTGTGTGAGTCTCTGGGATCTGATCATATCTGCGCAGCCAATTGGAATTTCTCTAGTTTCTGATGCTTCCTCAGATATTATTCCTCTAATTAAAGTTGTGAAGTTTACGACATGTGTCTGTCTTCAAGTGATTCTTCTATGTACATGGTAACCACGTCAATTATTGTTGAGCATAGTGGTTTATCCCACATCGTCCAGTGGAGGTTCTAAATTGATCCTTATATATAGTTCGGCTCCTCCAATCATTGCAAATTGGTTTTGAGTGTAGATCCAACAATTCTTCATGCTATCATAGCGGGTTTTGGCCACACTCTTAGAACATACTCGTGACGATTAACTAGGTCCGCACGAGGTCCCACTTGTCGAGGTTAACAAAAGTCCTCGCACGCGAGGGGGAGTGTTGAGCATAGTGGTTTATCCCACATCGCCCAGTAGAGGCTCTAACTAGATCCTTATATATAGTTGGGCTCCCCCACTCATTGCCAATTGGTTTTGAGTGTGGATCCAACAATTCTACAATTATCCTTATCGTCAATCAATAGCTGTTTGTATTGAAAAATTAAAATGATATGTGTTAAACATTGATTTTGTATTTTGTATTTTTTATTTTTTATTTTTAACGTAGCTGATCAAACTGACACGTGTCAACTCTCCAATTATTAATTCATGATATACGTGATACACTATGTGGACCTGAAAATAATTTATGCCCGTTCATCTCCTCCAACTCTATATAAATATTCAACCGTGAATAATTTGGGATCTTTTTGTATCTACTTTTTTTTATAAAAAAATTTGTAATCTATTATAATTTTTTTATTTATATTTTAAACTAATTTATTTGTGTCAGACCGCAAATTCTTGGGTGCTCTCACTCGAAAATGATGTAATTTTGAGTCATTTTCATTAAAACATTCCTTCCTCTCTCGAATAAATAGTAAAAAATAAATAAATAGTTCAAAAAAATTAGAAAAAATCAGAAAAATTATTTTATAAGAAAATCGGTGCACCCATGATTAATTGGTGTCAAACTGGCCACCATGTAAACTTAGCTAGTAAATCACATTCCAACTGCCATTTTGATAGAGAAAATCACTATTTAAGAAATGTGATTTTGATAGAGAAAATTAATTCATATTTTATTCGAACATTTGGATTGATCTTAATATATATTAAATATAAATAATAAACAAACTTTTAAATGCTCGGTTGACCTATCTTTTAAGGTTATTAACTTATTTAAGCTTAAGAATCACACTTTCTTATACATTAACTTTATAATTTATGAAGAACTTTGTAAATCAAATTTACAAATTAAGCAAGTCTCGATTCATTTATTTAACAAATTTTCAAATTATGTTCAATCATGGCTGCTCATTTATTCATGAACGAATTTCGATCCGGTTTTAATCGAATATGTTTGCGTGCCACTTAAACACGTGTTAATCCACTTAATGAAAAAAACAAAGTGATGAGGAGGGAATCAATTATTTCCACATTACAAGTTTGGCTCTCAAGCACTGTTCCATTTGACATATATCCATTATTCTTCAGAAAAAGTCACAGATTTGGTTGCTATACAAATTCTTTATTTTGAATAATTTCACACCAAATCTCCATCGTGCATGTCTCCGTCTAGCTCAGATCCTTGCCCAGGCACATTCCATTCATCATGAGCAAGAAGACAAGAGGAAAAAGGAGAGAATGGATGGGAATTTATTGATATAATTTGAATGAAATAAACGGTGGTAAAATATGATTCTTAAATCCAAAACCAAAGCACAACTTAACATCAGCCATTCTCAACCAATGGGAATAATGGCTCTACGCACAATCATTCAATCACCTTACGCATCCATCCTTCAGCAATGGGAATAATAATGACCCTTAACTTGTAATTATATCGTTCAATTATTGATTAGTTCAGTTCATTTCAGTTCTTTTCTTTCTATGTATGTTTTGAAGGTTTGGCGGATATATCCTCTCAAGTAAGCAGGTTTTATAAGTTATGTGTGGAATTATTGACTAAAATGATGTCGTTGTGAATACAACAATTTTAGGGTTTCAAAGTTTTAAGATGTTTAGTGTTTAGAGTTTTTAAGGTTTTTCAGATTTATCATATTAATCGGTTTTAGGATGTTTCAAAAATAATGCTAAAACCATGTCGTTTCATAACCAAAAACTTTAAGATCCTGAAAACAATAAAAATCCAAAAATATAAAAAATCTTAAAATACTAAAAATTGTAAAACCTTAAAGCTCTAAATATTATTTAAAATGACGTTATTTTATCCATATATAACTTATATATGTTAGGGTAATATGATATTACGTTTTCCCCTTATTTTGTAAACTCATTTTAAAAAATAAATTAGCTAAAGTTTAGTCTCTTGGTTTTATAAAAACTTGGTGTTCAATTTAGCTAAATTTGTTAAAAAAAAGTTTTAGTTGCTGAGTTGGTTTCACTCTTGACTTCTTTTTAAGAGATTAAAGATTCAAGTTTCTGAAGGCACCATGAGCATACTCGTGTGGACAGTTTTTCGTCCATCTAGGGATGTCTTCCCTCATAAAAAAGTTATTCTGAAATCTAAATTTATTGTCAGTCTGGTGCCCTGAGTATCATGTGTGTGAGCGTGGTGTGTATATATATATATTATAATTTATCTTCCATAATCCCATACAAAAATTAGTTAAAATTAAGTGATTTTTGGTCGTTAGGTCAGAAAACACACCCTTAATTAAAGCCTTATTAGTATATTATTGTACATGTGCCTTAACCTTTAGAGCCTCACTTACTTGGCCCTCTTGATCATGACGGCACCTGACTAATAACCTATGAAAGCAATTTTCTCCTCCTCCTCCTTTCCAAGTAATAAAAAAAGCATTTGTTAACCAAGAGAGAAGCAACCCTAAAAAAGCCAAATATTCATCATCTGCATGCTCCAAAAGATACCGTGTTAAAGAAATCATATAATGCTCAATACCCCAATATTCCAATCCACCCAATCACCAAACGACAACCTTAATGATTCTAGCCACAAGAGATAATGATAATGCTATATTTAACACTTGCATGATCCTAGAATACTTTTAGCCACTTCCATGCGGTGTCCCAAATCTGTGAGAACATTGAGAATAATTTTCTTCATAGTGATGTGTTACATTATAAATAATCTGTTTACTTTCCTTTTTTTCAAAGAGAATTTTTTAGTGAGGGTATATGCCAATCATATGTGTATTGTGATAACAATCAACTAAGCAAAATGATATGTCATTAATTAAAATATGTTTTGTTTGGCTTAAAAAATAGTTATATCATTTCAAATGAGGTGTTAGTTTATAGTCAGATATCCTCATAATACAATACAATTGATATAATCTATCTAAAAATTTCTGTTGTATCAACCGACAGTTCATTTTTATGAGCATTAATTCTTTTGTATAGCTCTGGTATGAGTCTTTTGTATTAGTCATTTATATGTCATTTTTCTTATGATTCTAAATGAGCCCTCTTATAATGACATGTGAATTGAATTATTGGATCCTTCATAATAAATTTTTTGCGGATAAAACCCAAAAGGGGCTTGAACTATCGCTACTTATCTAATTGCAGTCAGAACTAGCACTATTTCCAAAAAGAGTGCGATGAAAAAAATTGGACTGATTTTCTAAAATAAAATTTACCATATTCCTAAACTAATATATTTAGTTTTGTGTGAGACATTACGTCGTTTGGTTATCAAAATAAATTATATCGTTTTGCGCACATAAAGAAAACGATGCATTTTGATAACCAAACGATACAATTTTCCCACACAAATCTAAATCTTATAATAATATTAGTTTTGGAATGTAATAGTGAATTTTATTTTAGAAAATCAGTTTAATTTTTTTTCATCGCACCCTTTTTGAAAATAGTGATAGTTCTGACCATAATTGGGTAAGTAGTGATAAGTTCAGAACTTTTTTAAAATTTTCTTTTTCTTTTATAAAAAAAATGTTGATTGTCACTTAGGAATATTATGGAGATCATTGAAAATGCTCACCCCATTATACCATATAAGTCTTGGGACCACTCTTTTTCCCATAATAGAAACCCTTTTTTGTCCCAAACTCATTATGTATTTTATTTCTTCTTTTTGTCTTCCAAGGGCTTCCTGGCGGAACTATTTCAATTTGGTCCCTATAAAAGGGATGGTTGCACTTGGCATTATCCTCATCAACAAGTCTTGGAAAATCGTCGAGAGCTCTCGCATTTAGCCAGCTGTCAGTTTTGAGAATGTCGAGCAGCAGTAGGCACATGGAGACCCTATGCGTCGGGAGGATCGTCGGCGAGGTTGTGGACATGTTCGTCCCGAGTGTGAAAATGAGCATAACTTACAGCTCCAACAAGCAGGTCGCTAACGGCCACGAGCTCATGCCCTCTGTCATCACCTCCAGGCCTCGAGTCGAAATCGGCGGCGACGAGTTCAGAACTGCCTACACTTTGGTACATGCTGTTACATATGACTGCTTACCGGACATGTTTCATATTATTCCTCGAGAGCTATTTCTTGACATAGACTTGATTTCTCTTTTCTGAAGATCATGATCGACCCGGACGCCCCCAGTCCCAGTGATCCATACCTGAGGGAGCATCTCCACTGGATCGTCACAGACATCCCTGCAACGACCGATGTTTCCTTCGGTAAATAGCTTTCAAATTTACAAGACATAATTAATTATAGCAAAAATAGGGGTGATATTTGTAAAACAGATATAATTTTTCAAATTATTGGGAGTGATTTTATTTAGACGGGACACATGCAAGTAACAGATCAGTTAATAATACTTGAAATTATGCGGCTGTTAATTATTGGTGAGGCATTCATATATATGAAGTATTATATATATGGGAATAGTATGAATATTCCATAGATATTTGAAATTAACTTAAATTTTGATATGCTGTATGAAATAATTGTGAAGAATAATATTGTGACTAATAGAATTGGGTTTACAATGCGCTGCAGGGAGGGAGATAGTGAGCTATGAGACACCGAAGCCGGTGATAGGAATCCACCGGTACGCGTTCATACTGTTCAAGCAGCTGAGGGGGAGGCAGACGGTGAGAGCGCCGGGCACAAGAGACCAGTTCAACACGAGAAAGTTCGCGGAGGACAACGGCCTCGGTCTTCCTGTGGCCGCACTCTACTTCAACTCACAGAGAGAAACCGCAGCCAGAAGAAGATGATAAGATTGGATAATCCAGGGAGGAGAATAATATCCGTGGCCACGACAAAACATGTCTCAGTTTTTTTTGGATTTATTTTGAATCGCTGTTTTAAGAAATAGAAATAAGATGCCAAACATTTCGCCAAGTGACTCTTAACGATCAGTCGTGACTGTCATTTGCTTATGTTGTGTGTTAGTAAGTTGTCAATTGTCATAGCTAGCAGGTTTGTATGCATGTGGCATATGTCTAGCTGTCGAGGGCTTGTATGGGTCGTCCTCGATCATGTTTTTAAGGATGCCATGGCCAGGCTCTTACGTCGGACAGTGTTGTGTGACAAGAGTGGGACACTTGTCAATCTCTCATTGTGTTTAGACTTGGGCTAGCTAGGATGATCAATTGGCAGTCGATGCCAACAATAAGAATTAATCATATTTTTCTCTTGACAAATGACTGCTTGAGCTCATTACACCAAACATATTTATGATATTTTCCGAGAAAATTCATTCTGATACTATTATGTGTAAAATGTAATCAAAATTAATAAATTAATGAATGAAATTGATCATATTTTTCCTGATAAAAATTCATTCTGATACTTTCTTAATTATTGTTTAGCAAATCTTTAAACGAGCCAAACTATTAGAATTTAAAAAGCAAGCAAATCCAACCAGGTGATTTACATATAATACAAAATATAAAAAATATAATTTAATGATTTACTTTATGAAAACTTAAAATCATACGAAACTGAAATTAGCATATTTATTAAATCAGACCAAATATGTCGGTTTAACCAATTGAACCGTGAATCGGTGATTGGTCTGATCTGATTTCACTAGAAACTGGATTAAGTCGGACCAAACATTCAAAACCGGCCAAATCGCTATCAACCGGCCGGTTTTTATGAAAACCGGTTCAACCAATCTGCAGCACCGTGACGATCCGAGTCACTGAATTCTCTGCCAGGTCGTACACTTCTGCTCCGTCTCGCCTTCTCTCCGTCAGCACATTCGCTTGCATTGTCTGGTTTGATTGCAGTTCAGGCAGGTGACTATCATCTACCTTCAATTTCAAAATTTCCAAGTCAATATGTAAGTTTTGGCTTCAAAGTTTTCATGGGATTCTATCAAAATGGACCTTTTACGAAGTTATGGCTGGTTTCTGGGGTAACAAAGTTGTTGGGTAGACGCGTGATGAGTAATAAAGGTTCCATACATGGTCTGCAATGCGAGGTTTCTGTGGTGAATATGTGGGTATACGCTGGGCAAGTGAATTGCCGTCCACCTGTTTGGTGTAATTCCTCAACGAAGACTAATATTTTTTTCCTGGAGAGTGGACTTAATTTATAGAGGTTTTGTTAGAGTGTTTTGATACATGTAGAACTGATACACTGCGATGATAAAATGGGCTGAATAGATATGCCGCGTAGTTGACTAATGGAGTTTATATGTATGCAGATATTACACTATGCAGCGGTTGATATTGAAGGTTTCGAGGGGTGGAAAATCAGCTGTCCCATCTCTGATCCATGATTACACACGCGCTTCACTTATACCAAAACAACATTTCGCTACATTCCTTACGCCCAGTGTTTTGCAAAAGCGACTGAAGGAATTCGTTCCTCGCGATTTCCTCAGATGGGGTTCGATTGGTTTATTTAGGACCTCAAAATTCGCAAGCGGGTTCACCCCGCTGCAGCTGAAGCCGTTGGGGTCCATTATTGATATCGAGAGGGTGAAGGACCGCTCACCTGAGGATGTAATTTCGGCATGGGATGATGTAAGGTTTGCATCCTTTATGTTGCTTACGGGCTCGTTGACATGTTTATTTACTAATTTATGTTTGGTTTATATAACTGACAAAGCAATGTATGATGAACTGACCCGCTATAATTATCTGGCCTTATGTACAAAGATCTAGATGCATTGGTTTACCGAAGTATTTGAATATCGCGTAGTGCTTGTGAGATTTTTTTACACGCACCCTGAATCACATAAATTTTGCTTACAATATTTTGCTCGTATCTGTTCAGTATCACTTGGGTAGAGGTCACATCGGCGCATCCATGAAAGCTCAGCTGTACAAACTTTTGGAGCACAGAGCAGTTACTTGGTAATATATGCTTGCACGACTAGCTGTTTGTAATTTGTATATATTAGGGGAGGATAATGGATCTTGAAGTTCGTCAAGATACGTCAATTATTTTGTTTCCTTGCAGCAAGCATTTTGTTATTCCCTTGTGGAGAGGAAACGGCTACACAACAATGTTTATTCAAGGTATGGTATGCATTTTAGAGCCATTGTGGCGTCAACCTCATCTTGTTTTTCTGCATTCGGAAGCTTAACGGATAGAACTTGCCTAACGGGTCATTTTTCCACGCTATCAGAAGAGTTTGTCTCGGTAAATCTTGTAAGGCTGACTTTGTGTCGTAATGATGTTTGCAGTTCAGATGCCACACATTCTATTTACTGGACTAGAAGATTACAAGGCCAGAGGAACCCAAGCAGCGCCGTATTTCACTGTAACGCATTACACAGAATTTGCGGACAGCAAGGATTTGGTGCTGATCAGAGGCGACATTGTCTTCACCAACAAGCTTACTGACGATGAGGCAAAGTGGCTTTTGGATACTGCTCACTCTTTCTACCTGAATGATGTCAGGTACAAATTGGTCGAGCAATTTAATAAGGAAACCCGTGAGTTTGAATTCAAGGACGTGTTACGGGCTCTCGATATGCCCGCAATGTGATTTACTGCAGCAGTGGGAAGATTGTCGAATCCAGTAATCACAGACACCAAAAACAATAGGAAACGTTAACGTCTGAATCGAGGAGTGTTGGGTGCTCACAGGCAGTGTATTTCCAGCTATCTGACTCAGTGTAAGCGGCTCAGTTTGTTACTCTTCTTTATCTTCAATTTAGTTTATTCCTAGGATGTTCTATTTTGACAGAATCAAATTATCAGGGGGATTGAATTGGAGTAAAACTGCAGAGCCATGAAACCCTGCTGCCAAAATTTAATTTAAATTTGTAATTCTAATTTCCTTTTTATAAATATTTTTTTTGTTTCAACCAGATAAACCCCCCAAATATTCCTGCGCTCTTCCTTAAACACGGACTAGCTTTGTTCATCCCAATTCAAAATCCATTAGCGGTTGTATTGCAGTGTTGATTCATCGGTTTTTCTACCATATCATTAATAAGTTATTAAATTATTGTTTCGTTAGCATTATTTTATTGATTTAATATTAGTTACCTCTATGTATAAGATATCTGTCGATAATAACAACTTGAGAGACTTAATGAAAAATCTTTTAAGAGAATTTTAGAGAAATGACATGGAATGTGACTACCAATGAAGATTATATCTCGATCAGAGTGTGATTGAAGATGGAGGTACAAAATTGATGAAGTCGAGTGTGGGTTCTCGTCGTGTAGTATGATTAACTTAAGAACTCATTCTATTCATGGAAGAATATATCAAGACCTCAAGACCGTTGAAATGATGAATAAGAAGATGATAATGACTCATCACATTAGGAGTTGCATTAAGAGATGGTATGAATGTGGAGAAATATTTAAATTTGAGTCAATAGAAGATTTAATGAGAACAAACTAGAATTTTAAAATTAATGGAGAGTTTTTATAACTTTTTGGATCGTTATTTAGAGATTTCGTTCCAATCATAGAAGAAAATATGAAGACCCCAATGTTGTTGAAGGGATGAACAAGATACATGAGAAGATGTTGATGAAGGAATGAACAAAACAGACTATGACTCCTAAGTTTTGGAATGTATATGAGAAGAGATGTTGGATGACATTAAATATATTTAAAGATTATAGTTAAAAGAGTATTTCTTGGACATAAAATAGATTTGTAAATATGAAAATTGAAGATAAAAGAAAATTAACTCGGCTAAAAATTGATTACATATTTATATTATTAAGATATTGTTTTATCAAGATAGACTATCATATTTGATTTAATTTTAGTTACTCATGTTTATATAGGATGTCATATTGGTTGGAGCAACTTGAGAGATTTAGTGAAAGAATATTTAAGGAGATGTTCGTAGGAATTTTTTTCCCTAAATATTGTAGAGTTTTTTTTTTTAAGTTTTTAACTGGACAAAACATATATAAAAATAGTTTTTTTATGTGCCAAGAATGTTATATGGAGAGCTTTCTTTCTTGTTAACTATCAATAAAGCATCGAGCTGATTAGATAACTTTATTTGAGAGTGTTTAACTGATGAAATCCATTCTTGTGATACATCTAGTGAAATCTTGTGGATATAAGCTTTGTTGAGAATTGAGTCACGTTAAAAATATTGAAATTTTGTTCGTCTTTATATATATATATATAGGGGAGGGATCCGTTGAGAACCTCCTTAAGTTGAGAACCATTGTAGACAATTTTGGACCAATCATTATTTACATGAAACAACAATGTATTAATTATATGGTTTCCTATTTTTGAGTTTATTTATTATTCTTTATTAATTATATGAGATTCATTTTTTTATTTATTATGAAACAGATTTACTTGTCATTTTGAGATTTCGTTTTGTATTTAATTTACCAAATTTTTTTTGTCTAGATTCTTTTTCTAATTTACAGAATTTTCAGAAATATGAATAGTGAACATGAGGTTCACTGCTTAAATCACTATTCAATATGTTCACCACTTAGGTTCACTATTGCAATATGTTCACCACATGGAGGTTCACTGCTAGAAAAAGTCATAAAAATATAAAAAAAATATAGTCCGAAAAATGTTCACTATTCATATTCCTCAAAAATTAGTAAATTAGAAAAAGAATCTAGACAAAAAAAATCCGGTAAATTAAATACAAAATGAAATCACAAAATGGCAAGTAAATCTGTTTCATAATAAATAAAAAATGAATCTCATATAATTAATAAAGAATAATAAATAAACTCAAAAAAGGAAACCATATAATTAATACATTGTTGTTTTATGTAAATAATGATTGGTCCATGTTTGTCCACAACGGTTCTCAATTTAAGGAGGTTCTCAACTGATCTGCCCTCTCTATATATATATATATATATATATGTTGTGTTTGGTACGAATGTTTCTCATGAATGTATCGTATCTTCAATCTCCTACGCACGACGAATATAGAAAACAGATCTCTTTCTGTAACACTCCAAAAGTCAAAAAATTCCATATCACAAATTTCGAATAGTGTGGCAAGATAATGACTATCTACATTTAAATAATGCTGAAGCACTAGAGCTGGGCAACAATGAGATACAACCGAACAATACTAAAGCATTGGGGCGGTTCAATAGCGCACTATGTTGCTAATAATTATTTTTGTCATAATATTTTTCAAAATTCTCATTAGTCCATATTCTTAAGGAACAAATGGATGACCTAACAATGTTGAAGCAGTGAGACAACAAAATGAACTATGTTCACAACATGCAACTACTAAGGTAAGAAATGTGACAATGTATATTGCAATTATATTTTTCGGGTGATATAAGCAAATTCAGAATTTTGGGTGTTTATGTCAAGAAGATGTTTGGACATCATGCAAGCGCTAACAGCAACAAGATGTTTGCATCAACTATACTTTTTTGAGTGATAGGAATGAAGAATGTGAGTTATTAAGATTTTAAAGATTGAGCCTGAACATCATATATAAATCTCAAAATATAGAGTTGTGATAACATGACATTTATATTTTAGTCGTACTTTGGGTGGTAAGAGTTTGATTTTGGTCATTCTCAACACATGGTTGATGAGCTGGAGCGGATTGTGACTAAGCTCGATTATGCTTCAATTCAGTTCATTGCAATTTGTTTGGAGAATTAGAAAAAATGCGATTATGTGAGAGCCAGTGGCGGATGCATGTGAGGGCTAGGGGGTCAAATGACCCAACTCAAAAAAAAGTTATGTTTATATTTATGTGTTATTTTAGGTTATGAAGTAAAAAAATAGTTATAGTAACCCTTTAAAAATTAAAATGACCCCTCTAAAATTTAAGAGATATCACAAATATACCCAGTTGATGTAATCATTTTAAAATCGATCCCTCTTAAAATATTTTTTAGATCCGCCCCTGGTGAGAGCTCCACAATTTCGTGTGCAAGCTCAATAAAAATTTGTGCTGCTACTAAACATATAATTTACTCTTTGCAACATTTATGAAAGGATTATTATCATAATAACAAATTTAAACTAAATGACATGAAGTGATTGAGAAATTGATGCATAAATAGTTAGGCAGTGGAGGGATGTAAGAAGTTGAAATTTAATTAACATTATACTAATAATATTATTGTCTTTCTTTTAAAGTTTCAAGCCAGTTATACAGTTAGCTGAAAAATGACCAGTACAATATTTTTATTGCATAAATAATAATTTCTCAATATAATAAACAGCATAATGTGATAACTACTACTCCTAAACTCAATATTTTTTAAGGACTAAGAAATATAGAGGGCTCACATTTAATATATGTAATGAGTACATAGTGTTTAATAAAAACAAACATATATAATGTATTATAAAATATTCAAATATTCATCTTTGACACTTTCATTGAACATGATTGATAGAAAAAAATGTTATGCATGTAAATCAGGGCCGGTCCGGAGATTTCGGAGGCCCTGTGCAGAAATTTTTTTTTGAGGCCTCTAGGGACATTATCTCTACAAAAAAGGCCATTAATTATTAGGTAATCAAACTTAATACTACAACGATGAGGCTAGAAAAAGTCTCAACTTCACATGTAATGTTTTGTTAAATTTTTACTACATTTACAAATATGGCTTGAAATTTTATATACAAGCTTCTCCTCTTTCTCAACCTTCCGGCCGATGTGGGATGGTAGAATTTTACTTTCTAAACACTTGTCATGCATTGCCCGATTTCAGATGGAGGATCTAGGGGTAGGTTGCTAATGATGACTATATGTATGTATTTGGCTAATAATTTGTACCTTTCAAGGCCAAAACTTCAGCCAAGTATCATAATATTAAAACAACATAAGATTTGTTCAATGCATGGCAATGATGCAAGTTACTTACTTTAATTAAGCACTTACTTTGTTGGCAAAATCTACAAAAGTAGTACTTTCCTTATCATCTTAACACAAGGACCATGCTTGCTACTTTATATAAAATCTTCACTCACTTATCAAACTTCTAGCTGATATGGGATATGAAAATATGCTTTCTTGTATTTTATCCCATATCTCTTAAATTTATTGCTCACTTGAGTTTGCTTCATTATATAAGTGGATATCCATGCAATGAAATTGATCATTGAAATATGATTTGTTAAAGCTTCATTCTTAGAAATGAAGTTACAAAATTTAAGGCCTTTTGAAGAGAGAATTCTAAAATTTTGAGGCCTTTTTTAAGTAAGGATTTTGTCCTTAGGGTGGAGGCCCTGTGCGGTTGCACCGCATGCACACCCCTTAGGGCCGGCCCTGATGTAAATAATAACTTTT
>NQLW01000096.1:189321-214609 GCA_002312845.1 Kalanchoe fedtschenkoi
TAATTTAGGGTTGATGACGTCACATGCTTCTCTTATCTTGATTCTTTAGCAAATGTGGGATTTCTTGGTTTGATTTCTATACTTGATTCATTCATCCTATCTGCTGAGTATTTGGGGGTTGGGCTGGCAATTGCTGGTCATGTTGGTCTGATCTTGATTCTTGTGGCAATGTGGGATTTCTTGGTTTGGTTTCTATACTTGATTCATTCATCCTATCTGCTGAGTATTTGGGGGTTGGGCTGGCAATTGCTGGTCATGTTGGTCTGATCTTGATTCTTGTGGCAATGTGGGATTTCTTGGTTTGGTTTCTGACTTTCTGCACCTGATTCATTCCTCCATTCTGCTGAGTATTTGGGGGTTGGACTGGCAATGGCTGGTCATGTTGGTTTCTGTGGTTGGTTTTTACTCTATAGACTGCTCCGATTTTTGTTGTTTTGTGTAGTGTAGTAGCTCAGTCTTGTGTACAATATATTGCTAGTTTCTTTATTTGGGTGTTCATTGTTGAGGGTTGAGCGTTCTTCAAATGACGATGATGTTGATGCTTCTTTGGTTTGATATTAATGTTGTTCTGGTAAAAGTTATCTTGAATTCAAATGATTTTACTTGTTTTACAAGTTGAAGTGCTAAAGATAATTTGATTCAAGCTCTTTTATTTCCAAACAACTGTATGCGGCAACCAAGAACTTAAATTGTACTACGATCGGCACATAAATTTGTTTCGTTGAAAATAACTGAAACTGAAGACAAGCCCAAAGAATAAATTGTTCACAAGCTAGCTGTCTGATGCAGGTACGAGGATGAGCCCCCGGAGCCTGAAATTGAGGTATTTTTGTTTCCTCATACATCTGGGATATGCTATTTATCGGTGAGTTCAATGCTTTAATGGCTGGATGATGTTAGGAAGGTGCAGAGGAGGAGATAGATGGTGACGATGATAATGAAGATGTTGGTGATCCCCTAGAGACTGATGATAAATTAGATAAAGATGGTGGAGCTGCAGGCTCTCGGAAAACCTCCAAGTACATGACTAAGTATGAGCGAGCCAGAATATTGGGGACTCGGGCTCTGCAGATTAGGTTTGTATCAAGCTTCGTACTCAATTGAAATTTCATTGAATGAATTGTGTTACTTTTTGAATAATTTTACCGTTCTGGTCAGCATGAATGCTCCTGTGATGGTTGAGCTGGAAGGCGAGACCGACCCTCTAGAGGTAAGAGTTTCATCAGGCCCTGCATATCTTCTGTGCTTGCAGTCTGAACTTTATGGATTCTGTAACATGAAATGTCTGATCTTACATTAATCTTACCATTGCAGATTGCAATGAAAGAACTTCGTCAGCGGAAAATACCCTTCACCATACGAAGATACCTGCCTGATGGAAGGTCGGATTTTGTACTCATACTTAGTTTGCTAGCCTAATTATAGAACCATCCTGAAATTCCCAAATCTCTGAGCGCCACTTTCTCAAAAAGATTATGGATAGCACAGTTGAGGTCTTTCTGTTACTGCTCCTTGTACTCCAAGGATGTTGACTAATGGTCTGGAATTTTGCAGTTATGAGGACTGGGGAGTGGATGAGTTGATAGTGGAAGATTCGTGGAAGAGACAAGTTGGGGGTGATTAAATTAGAAGAATTCTAGTATATCTTTGTCGGGGAAATTTTGTAGCACCAACTGCTCATAGTTGTAGGGTGCTTGAAGGTCCGAACCTTTTTGTACCGCGCTTTCGTAGTGGCCCAGCCATCTACTTGGTTGTATAAATACACAACGCTATCATTATGTTCCGTATGTACTTTCTTCCATTACAGTGTCAATTTAGAATTTCATGCATATGAACTAATTCATAATATATTCTGATTTTTTAACTAATCATGCTGATGCTCAGCATCTGGGTGAAATCTAGATTATGATTACTGTTTACTGCTGGTAGCATTTTCATGAAAGCGAGTAGGATTTTGAATAATTCAGATTCAGAGAAACTTCCTGGGCACGACACTTAGCAAATAAGTATGCAAGTCAGTCCAAAAGGTAGCAAAAAAATAACAACAAAATAAAGACAAAAAGTCAAGACTGGGAGAATGATGGAGACCGACCATACATTACTACTATAAAGAGACCAAGCATGACCTGGTAACTGGCAGGCATCTACTACCCACAAAACTAAACTAGGAGTAGCAATCAACCTTCCACAGAGTCAGTCTTCCTCTGCTGGGAAGATCAATCAATCAGGTATGATTTCCCATTTGACTCTGCGAGCAACCCAATCATTGTCATATATTAATGTCTGGTCGGGGATATGGCCTTTGGATCTCCTGTTTCGGAATGGAAGCATGGGTGGTACCTGATCAAATTGGCTTTTTGAGAAGTGATTGTAGAGCCATGCTGGTAGCTGTGTTTGTCTTCATAGATTGTATCATTCAGTGTTCTGACTTCTGAGCCTGGGTATTTATTTATGGTTTCTCGCATTTCATTTATGTATACTTCGTCGGAGTTTTGGTGCTCCATGGATATTGTCCCTGTGTCCATATGGCCTGCTGCAGCTCCAGCTTCATCTTTGGATTGCTTGCATGACTTTTATCTTTCTGATATTTCTCAATTATCGGTCTGTTTTTTTGATCATCTGAAGGGACCAAAATGTCTGGTGGGATACGACCTGAGTTCTTAGCTACATTTGAAGAGATTCACCCAGAGCACAGGGACCTTCAGGAATATCTTCAGGCGGTGGCAACTCAGAACCGCAATGATGCCGCTCAACACTGGGAGGACGATGAACAGGCACAACTGGATAGGGTTTTACTTTTGTCCTTTTTAGAGGCACAAAATCTGAATCCTGCGCCACATGCTGCTCAAGGTAAGGACAGTTCCTAACTCGGGGTTCTGTCCATCAGTCATTGATAATCCTCTCAGCTCGTAGCTTGTTTAGCAGCAGTGTTTTGAATTTGCTTTAAAATCGCAGCTTCAGCTACTGAGCAATACAACCGTTCGGGGAACGTCTCATTGAATCACTCTCGGAGTAATAGCTTAAACTCGGAACTGGATGCAGCAATAGCTTTATCCTTGCAGGAGGAGGAGGAAGAACCCATAACTCAGTCATCAATATCTGCCGCAGGTAAACTCCAGTTCCATCTATTCAGAACTAATTTTCTTCTTTATCTGAGGATCATGGATCGGAAAACGGGAGCTTGAGTTTAAGATATGTGAAAGGAAAGATAGCGTACTCCTACCTCAAGTCAACAAATGTCTAAATGTCAGTCAACCTTGTAAACCTATCTACTAAAAACAGCTGCAGACAAGGCTGTACCTTAATTTGTTGAGGCACTTATTACTGTGTCTCCAATTCTCCATGGTGGCTGCCTTTTAGATTTATCTTTCCACTGGACAGAGTTACGCCCACGAAGTTTAGTGATAATGACTACAAAGTTCCAGTTAGCAAATATATTTTGGCTGTGGGGCGGTCCATGTCCTAATCATACATGAACGTTTGGTTTCGAGTAATCTAACTATAGTATGCCTTCTTATACAGATGACCGAGGAGCCACCTCTAGTGAACCATCTGCTCCGGTACATCCCTTGCTATGATGTGATCTTGGTACATTCGTCTGTCTGCAAGTTGCTTAAATAAAATGATGCTGTGCAGGTTGCTGCTCAGGATGAAATTGACCCTGATGATATGACGTTTGAGGTTGTTTTGATATAATGTACATATGGATTTTTTTTCTTCCTGTTTTTTCCGTTGGATTTGAGTGTTGAGGACTTCATCTTTCCAAGAGCTTACTAATTATTATGATAAGAGAAAGGGGAGGGAGAAAGCTGATGCATGTTTTCGCTGTCTCTTGGTCAGCAATTGCAGTCGCTAGAGGAAGCTGTAGGCAGTGAAAGTAGAGGATTGTCCAAAGAGCTTTTCGACAGCTTTCCTGTTCAGAAGCTCACAGCCAAATCAGGGTGGTTCTCATCCACAAAGAGTGAGCCAGAAGGGTAACATACTGTTCTTCAGAAATATAATTTTTCTTTTTTCAGAACATCGACTAGACTCTTCTAAGCTGTCTTTCCTGGTCTGCACATTGCAGTTTCAAAATATTTTTCACGGTCTCTCCTCTAAATATATCTGATTGTTATCTTAAAATGGTGTTGACTTACGTGTATTGTGTACACAGATGTCCCATATGTTTCGCAGAATATGAGGTGGGGAGCAAGTTGCTGACACTTCCTTGCTTGCATTTGTATCATAAGTCATGCATCAAAGGGTGGCTGAAAGACAACAAGGTAACATATGTTCTTGCAACATTTTACAATACAAAACAAACTTATATGTTCTCCATTTATTTTTGCGAGCTCCGTTGCTCTAGTGGGCTTATTTTCCAGTAGCTGATGATATAGTCGAATCAAATTATATCTTTATAACGAAGCTGACACCTTATATATTTCAATTCTGTTCTGTCCGCCAGACTTGCCCCCTCTGCAAAACGGATATGTCTGTACCCCAAGCCTAGTCAAGGAAGCTTTCAGTCTAGATGACACCCGTAGCATGCCCATTCGAGTTTTCTGTTTTCCTCCTTTGCTTCTCTGCTACTGTAGCTTCTCAAATGTCCAAGGCTTCACAGTACTACACAGCATTAAACAAAAACAAAAAAAGAATGAAAGTAAAGACAGTAAAAAAGAAGGGAAATATATTCCTTATTTTCAAAGTCTGTGTTTCCTAGAAATGTTTGTAGCTCAAACTCATTGAAGATAGCCATGAAATGTTGTCTGCAAATGGCCGAAGTTGTTAAGTACCCTCATAAGGAATCTGTTTCTTAAATTTGCCTCGACATTATATATATGATAATATTAGAATGATCCTTCCTGAGAAAAATTAGTTGAATGGGAAATCTATATGATCAGCTTCAATGAAATCGTAGCTTCTGCCAGTTCAGGTTTCAGTTTGTTTGAACTCTGAAAAATCAACCTGCAACTTTAACATCGTCTTCCACCTTACCTGTTTCAAGTTTCGACCAAGCAAACTTTAGCTTTGGGCAACTATTTTGCTTTAGGCAACGTGTTTTTAGTGATTAAAGTAAGACAGCTTACAAAACAAGCAAGACTTTCATAGTTAGAAAACTTCACCTGTGGAAGGATCAAATTAAAATATTCATGATCATTTGAATAATTGGCGCTGTATTGCCACAAGTACAGTCGACTGGCCTACTGGTTTTAAACCAATAAAATAATCATCTACAATGTTGAGAAATTTCCTGAATTATTCTTAGTAGAGAAGGAAGACATGTCTTTGTTATCAGTCCAAGAACAAAAACAAAAAGAAAGACCAGAAGAGGAGACTTGGACTCAGATGGAATAATGGAATAAGAGACACTCACAAAGTGGCTGCAATTTTTTTATTCTTTTGTCAGTGGTATCTGGTTCCACATAAAATATTCTCAACTTCTTTTTTTAAAGTTGATTTTCTTGGACTACTTCTCATCTTCCAGCATAATTTGATCATTCAGGTACTTATTCAGCCTTCAAGCTTGGATTCTCGGACAACTTCAGACTCCAGTTTCTCTCAGCTTCCTGCACACTCCAGATTTCAACTCAGCATCAACAACCAAGCTGAAAGTAAGTTCCAGAACCGTTAACAGTTTCCTTGGTGACTTGGCTACTCAGTGTTTCGAGTGTGTTATTCGGATTTGTCATCCGTTACATTTCATCAGGCTCTGTCGAGAGGGAGGCTAAGTTACTGCCATGCTGTTGTTTTATCTTGGGTTATGAATTTTTAGTTATGATGTCTTCCGCAGATTGGATTTTTTTTGTATGTATGCTGTCTTCGTCACGTTGGCCATCTTTTGATTTTTCTTTACTTGTTGTTGGATGCTTGGTGCTCTATGAGCTTTGAGAAATGGTACCCGGTGCCGGCAAACCTCTCAATTGTTCAAGCAAGGTCATTATTTGATTTTTCCTTATAACTAATTTTCTCATCTATGAAGGGACTGCAATGAGTAACCGGGTCTTCCACAGCTGTGGAATCCAACCGGAAATTTTGGCCAGGTTCAAAGAGGTTTTCCCTGAACATGCCGATATTGAAGAGTATCTCCATACGCTGGGGCCGGGAAATGTCAACAGTAATCCTACACATCAGTCCCCATCCAACGCCTACAGGAACAACATCGTAAGCTTAGAGCAAGCGCAACTCGATGAGGCATTGGCTACTTCTTTTCTGCAGGCACAAAGTTTACCAGTATCTTCTATTGGTGCACCTGGTTAGACATTAATAACTTCTTCTTCTTCTTTTTTGTTGGGATTTGGCGTTGATTTTGCATTCATACTCCACTCCCTGCGAGCTTGAATTTACTGTCTGCAAATGTGCTTATGGTTCCAGCCGCTGCACTTCAAAATAGCCTCTCATCACGTGGCTCTCAGAGTAGCGCTAGCTCAGAATTGGCCTCCGCTGTGGCTCTATCCTTGGCACCTACTCTTCCTGCTGCAGGTAAATCAATTATCTCTCCTCAAACATGTCACCCATAAAAAGTTTCGAACAAACCTTCAACAGTTTTGGACATTATTATGTGTTACATTTATATCTTTTCTTTTTAATTTATTAATTTATTTTAGCTGAAAACCAAGGAGCGTCTTCTGCAGGATCCTCAGTTTCGGTATGTCTGCAACTCTTGCTATCAAGCTTAGAACACCTTGATAATTGATACTTTAACCGGTACATCTGAATATCTGACTGCCACTTATATTTTCAGGCAGCCACTCAGGAGAGCGTGGACCCCGACAATATGACTTACGAGGTCAGCTTAATACTTATTCCAGACGTCTCAAATTTTTTTTCTAATTCTGACAGGCCTTGTCCTGACGTAGTGCTTGCTGTTGATGTTCAGGAGCTGCAGTCATTAGGGGATTCTATAGGCACTGAAAGTAGAGGGCTATCCAAAGAGCTTATTGCCAGCTTTCCTACGCAGAAGCTCGATGCCAAGTCAGGATGGTTCTCGTCTCAGAAGAGCACACCTGAAGAGTAAGATCCTATTTCTCGGCTCAAACCTGTTTGACTCATCAGGTGGAACCAGCTATAAGCATTCTGTTATCTAGTTTTGTATGCACCAAGTGGAACCTGAAACTTTAAGGTGGTCAGTCAGCTGTTGGAAATTTTTCTGGAAGCTTCTTAATATGTTTTGACCTGTAGGTGTGCCATATGTATCACGGAGTACGAAGCTGGAGACGAGCTGCTGACGCTGCCTTGTCTGCATCTGTATCATAAGCCTTGCATCACGCCGTGGCTGACGAACAACAAGGTGCGCCGATGGTCCTCTTCTCTGAACTTTTGCCGACTTGCTAAGCGTGTTCTATCTCGCTCAGCTCAGATCAATGACTCCCTGCATGAGGCTAACATGTATGTTTCTTGCTTGTATCTCTATGCCAGATTTGTCCAATGTGCAAAAGGGATTTGTCAGCACCTGAATCCTCCTGATCAAGAAACCATTCAGACTTCAGACCAGATGATGATGCTATTAGTTACTCCACTGTTCGCAGAGATGGTATCAGTGATCCTAATGGCATTCAAACAGCTTGGATGATGCTTTCTCTTATTGAGATTTCACAGCATTTTTACTAGTTTGATGAAGAAGAAGATATTTGTTAAATCCAAGGTAGCCAGGCTACTGATGTCTAAATTGATAATACATATTAAAGAGAGATGAATACTGGTGATCAAATTTAATACATATATGTTTAATATATTTTTTTTAAAATTATGTAAAATATCAAATGTATTGTATTATTAATGGTGTAGAATTTAATTTTTTTTAACACTATGATGATGACGTAATTAAATTCTTAAGGTGATTGATTGTAGTAAATGTGAATTGAAATTTTTAAATCAGAAATGTAAGTGATTAAATAAATTTTAGTTATGTGATAAGTAAAAAAGACTAAGCGAATATTAGATAGTTGGGTATTTTTTTATTAGTTTTATATTCTAATTTTGATATCAAACTGCATTTTAATTTTCTTATATATGATACTTTTTAATAATTTTAATGAATTAAAAAGATGTATGACCAATAAAAAGAGTTAATTTGAAAGTTAAAATTTTAAAACACAAAAAGTAAAACAAGCAACTTTAACCACTTTTTTTTTAAAAAAAAATTGAATGTCACAATCAATTTGCAGTTAAAAATTTTCAGTTCAAATGGGCTTTTACAAAGCCCAGATAACTCTATAGGGGAGGCCCATTTCTGCATCTAAGCCCACTTAGAGTTCTAGGGCACACTGTAACAGACCGAGCACCCGCCAAAATGTTTCTCAAGCAATTTCCAAGCGACGCCAGCGGCTGGCCGGAGCTAATCAAGCTGTCGGCCGCTGCTATTTCCTGAACAGAATATTTTCAAATTGGATAAGAAATTTCGAAAAAATGGGGATGTGTACAGACTCCCAGCAATATGCCGAGAATCAGCTTTCTGGACCGGATCGGTTACAAGAACAAGAATCAGCACCGTAGAGCATCAACACCTACTGTCAGTATCTGATGAAGGCTGATCGTTTTAGATCGGATCTGATTCTGGGAAATTAGTGTTTCATCTTCAGGTTTCTAATTGGGATGTTTTATAAAAAATAATATTTTTATTTTAAATTTTTCTGTGGCGCATAGTTGAGGTTTGAGTCTGCTCCAGGCGGTGAGACTCGAGGAGATACCCACACATTGTTTCTATGTGATTGTTCGAAAGAAACGAAACAGAAGGTGTCTGCTTTGGAAAGGTATTGTTGAGAAATTAGGCTACAAATGGCAACAGAATTCAATATTTCAAGATTCAACGAGGTTCGACAACTAGTCTGCGAACGCGGCTACTTTTTTACTGCCCATGTATATGAGTTATATCTAACAGGTTTTTTTTGGGTCATGGGACGGATATGTTTGTGTTTTATGCATATTTTTTGTACAGGGTTCAAGCTCGAGAGTTGTGTTTTATACCCGCTTAGGAATGTGTAATGAGAATGGGTGTCCAAGTTGGATTAGATTCTGAAGAATTGGTCAGTGTTTCCGCAGCTTGAAGAAGTCAATGCGTGACAGCGGAAAATTAAACTTTATGGTGAGGCTCTTGGGTGCTGGTCGCTACTGTCACAGGTGAGAATATGTTTCGATTGTTGAGACATTGGAACACGGTTTTAAATAAGTTGGCAAGTAGTTTCATTGTTTGGGGCCTTTTTTTTGGTAGATGGTAGAGCCATGGAAAGCTTCAAGGTACCTGTTAACTGATGATCACATTGTTGAAGTTGATATTTGGTTGATCGGTTTTGTATGTGGAAATCACAAGACTCTTCAACAATTAGGTTTTCAAACCTCAAACCATTGCTTTCAATGATTATGCGGCTGCCTCTGAGGATCATTTTGTGACCCATATGTTACATTCTAGTAGATTTAAACATTTAATGCTTTGAAATTGGTGTTGGATCTTCATTCAGAGTTATATTAGCTGCCATTTCAGTCAGAACCTTACATCCAAGTTTGTGATTCTTTAGATGGGACTCTGAATCTGTAACCAGGCTGCCTGGTTCCAAAATATCACTATCAGAAGATAAATTGGTTTGTGACAACCCTTTGAAGTATTGTTTTGTTCTCTATTTATACTACAAGTAGCTAACCAACTGTGATGTTCGCCCTTTTACTATGTGGAGTAAGATTTCAACGGTGCTCGAACAACCTTTCTCCATAATTTTCTCAGTCACAGCTCTGGCAGTAATTGTTCGCTTGCTGAGTCTTGGTTCAACAAGCAAGTTACATACTGATATTATTTTTAAATTTCGAGGATTTTATTTCTGAAATTCATAGTCTTTAATGCTTATTTATATGTTTCACACAGATTTTACTTGATCTTCTGTCAGTCTTCAATGCCATCTCTTCTCCATTTTACTAATGTCACTACTTCTTTCCTTTTGACTAAACTGTCTCTTCTCCATTTAAATATTTCAAGGAGACTGGGTTTTATGAAATGGAGCAGGTTTTCAGGGAGCATCACACACTGTACAATATGCAAGCATCGAAGCTTTTCTTGAAAGGTAGCTTCGCTACACATCTCAGTCTTGTTTTACTTTCCTTCTGAAAGAATTTGTGGTAGATTATAGCTCAAAACTTCACTTTGCTTAATTTATAGATTGGACCTTATTGATGGACGTATGCTGTTATCTTTCATGAAGTTCCATGACTGGTGCAGATAACGAGCATGGAGGCAGCCAACAAGGCAGATCACACTTCAACTAATCTTGAAAATACATCTGATATAGCCTCCTCCGACTGCTGCAATAAAGAAAGGCAGAATGAAAACCTCGCCGAAAGCGAGATCAAGCCCTCCACCATCAACGAATCAAGTGACAACCCAATTCTCCCCATCCCCAAACCAACCGTTGACAACCCATCCTTTAAATCACAAGTCAAATGTTGAAGTTGGAGTTGTGTTCATCATCTCCGCCAGTTTCGGTTTTGAGTGTCAGTGGATATCAGGCTTCATAGTATTTGAGTGGCCGGTCATATATAAAGCCTGCTGAAATATTCTGGCTGTGAGCTTTTAACCATGGCAGACCATAACATAGTTCAACTCTGGAACATCATCAGACCCTCCTTCCAACAAGAGTCTTTTGACCAAACCAAAGTGTCTTCATTAATGATTAATGTACAAAACTGCTATTAACTAAGAGAAATTACCTGACACTAATGAATTAATATTTCTTTTTTATTTTTTAATTGGGGCATCGCTATCCAAACATTTACATGGAAATAGCTGTCTCGCTTTTCTTTCCAACTCCTCTCTGATTTACTGATTCAGACTCAAATCAATCATCATCTGCTGGGTTTGTGTCACACACTTGAAAGCTCTCACACCGCCACCGCTCCACCAGGTATTCCATTCATATACCCAATTGCACTTCTACACTCAATTGTCAATTGCTTCCAAGTTTGCTGCTTTATGATTCGGCTCCAGCTCGCTGCTTTTGTTCGCCAAATGGGTGTCTTTGAATCATGTTTTTTAAATGGTTCCCGAAGGCAAAATGCGATGCTTGTCTGGTTTCATTTACAGGGTCATTGTGAATTGGGGGGTTGTTTGTGTATGAAATTCCAGCTTGGCTGTCTGGGGAGCCATCCTGGGGTTGGGTTGTGCTACTACTTGGTACATGGATTTTTGAGAATTTATTTGTGAAAAGGATCCAAATCGCTCTATTGATACTTGACATTGCTGGATCCACCGCCTTTTAGGTTCTTATCGAACAATTGGGGAAAAAAGCTTCTCTATAAATACGTTTTACCTTCTGGATTTGTATTAGGTACAAACAGTTTGCTTTAAGTTCAAACTCATGTGTAAAAGACATGGGTTCAGCCGTATTTAGTAGTGTATAATTTGTAGTAGTCCTTGTGGGCACTTTGAGGAGTAATTTTCTGGTGACAGTTGATTTTCCGTTGATTAATCATACAGTCGACTACGCTGTGCAAAGTGGAACTATGAAAATAGCTCCTAAAAATGCTTTTCAGAATGATTATGCTCTCGCAATTTGGATGCCTTTATAGAAGATTTATTGCATGTTACACATTGACATCCATGATTAAATACGAGTGATTTGTAACTCTATGAGTCTGCCTTGCTTTTTTTTAAATTTTTATTAATATAATATATAATATTAGATACACACACGCTCAGCACTGGAGGATTGTCAAGAATCACTCCTCACCTTCTTTACCACCGCGCCACACCCCTGATGGCATGAGTCGGCCTTGATCATTCTTATGTTTGCCTACTTGAAGCAACACTGACTACTCTTACCTGTGTGATATTTGTTCTTTTGTTGGCATTTTGAATTGATAGGCAATCAGTTGTTTGCTTTTATTATTTGGGTGTTTTTCTTTGTTCAACTGTCGTTTGATCATGTGCATACTAAGCATCATGAAGATAGAGCTTTCTAGTAGTTTGAGATTAACACCTTCAACAATGTGAAGGAAAAACTACTGTGATGGGAAGCCGACAAGGTCACCAGAACAGAATACCGCCAGAGATAGCTGTGAATTTCAGGGAGCTTTTCCCCGAGCATGAGGATTTCGACGATGTTCTTCAAGACCAGGTGAGGAAAAAGTAAAATGCATGATTATTTGATTTTACACGCTGGAACTAATTTTGGGCATGCATCTTTGGAACTATTGCATAGGAAACTGTCTATCAATCTTTGAAAGCGATTGGGAAACACGACAAAGGTCCTGTCCCTATTGGTCATCACATTAGCAACTCGAGGAACTTATCAGTGGATAACAGTTCAATTTCACGCACCGATAGTATGGATTCTGATGTTGATGTGGCCTTAACTTTGTCGATGCTGGAGTTGGATACACAAAGCGGACTGACAAATGTGTCCATATCAGAATCTTCTCGATCTGCAACAGGTACTAATAAAATTTGTCCCCACAGGCCGTCGACCTTTACTATGTTGAACATACACTGGCACTCATGCACTTTTTTTGAAGTGACATCTTGTCTTGTAGTAATCGGTTAAGGAGAAATTGAGTGGGATTAAGTAGATATTAGTACTGGTTGTCGACCAAATTTAATAGGTATGTATTTAGCTTTTTTTTAATTTTGTATAAAATGTAAAATATGATGTATTATTACTGGTGTAGAAGAATTTCTTTATGGATTATAATGATGAAATAGTTAATTTCTTACTTTTTAAGATAGGTGACAATATTAAATGTGTATTGAAACTGTTATGTGACAAGTAAAAAGTGAACAAATAAATATTAGTTAAATGAAAAGTAAAAGAAAACAGAAGGAGTACATGGTACCCATTCAAGTAGTCACATATTTTTTTATTTTCGGATTGAAATTATCACTGCCTAGTCGACTTGTGGAACCATTCTTTAGAATGCGGTTGTTTCTTGTACATGCCTGAGCAGTTGTTTCTTAAATTGCTACTACATGGGTTTCCCTTGCATCTGTACAGGAAATAGAGGATCTAGAAACACGGAAACTTCTCTCGCGGTAATTCCCTCTGAACCCACTTTGAATCTCGGTGAGTATGCGTTTGAGTCTGATCCTAGGGTGCTATCGTGAAATGCAGGCTTTCGACCACGATGATATTGACCCAGATAATATGACTTATGAGGTAACCAAAAGAACATTTTGTAGTGAAAATATCTGATGACATGAGCAAATGTTATGAAGATGCTCTTGGATGTATAATTGACTAGTGTTTCCATGGATATGTTTTCACCTTTTAAATTACTAAACTATTATTCACAATATGCATAATCTTTGCTTTGGCAACTCTTACAATTTCCGTGGACATTCTATGGGATTTACTAATTTTGATAGTTTTCGATGTAAGTAATTCTTTGATCCATAACACATCAATTACTTACAAGACTAAAATTTTGTTAGGTTGTTCTGAAATCTTTAGCTGTCAAGATTTTAAATATTTAGGTCCTCACTTTATGAAACCTTTTAAATGTGTCATTTAAGAATCAAACTACTATTTGACTAATATTTTTGGTACCATGCTTATATAAAATTTATATGTTTCCATTCATCAGGAATTACAATCATTAGGGGATGCTATTGGCATTGAAAGTAGAGGACTATCAGAAAAAGTCATTTCAAGGTTGCCTTCCCGGAAGTTCAAAGGCAAATCCGGCTGGTTCTCATCAAAGAGTAAATCACAACCACAAGAGTAAGATCCTTTTACGTGCAATTTAGAATCTCATGTGACAGTGACACAAGGACAGCCAGTCCAAGAAGATTTGTAGAAAGGGTAGATAGAAATTATTGGTCTTTTAGTAACATTGTCTTCAAAATAAGTGTTTTTTTTGTTTTTGAACCACAATGGGTTTGAGGGAGGCACTAAGAAACTTCCGTGAAAAATATTCATGGAATGTATGTTTGCAGGTGTGTGATTTGTTCAGAGGAATACGCAAGTGGAGAGCTCCTGACGACATTGCAATGCAAGCACCGATACCACAAATATTGCATTGGCAAATGGTTCAGTAGCAATAAGGTAACGACAAACTGTTGATTTCAGTCATTTGATCTTCAAATCCTTTGCATGACTTCAGTTGAGTCTTTGCCTGAAGCTCAGATCAAATCATAGAATGGTAACTTCCGATTGATATAATGTTATTCGCAAAAAATCGATGGGCATGTCGCGTAAATTGTATAGCATCTGTAGTCATCCTCTTTGTTACCTTTGACGCTGTTGTGTGTTTTTGCCAGACTTGTCCCATCTGCAAAACGGAAGTATCCTGACATAACCAAAGAACGGAAGCATTCATGAGGTTACCGTCTCAACTTTCAAGTGTCGGAAACTACATAGTGATCTACAAATACTAAACAGCCCAGATCCCTCCCCCGTTAGACATGTATAGAGACGACATTGCATGAATATTGCCTTTTATCCTGTATCGTATCAGAAACAAGATTAGCCCTTGTGGTATGAGCCTTGACCTTTGAAAATATTGTTTTTTAGTCTCAAAATGATGATTTAGTGGTTTGAAGTGCTCTTCATCCTTTATACTGCTGCTGATCACTGTTGTGCATATTTGATTGCATGTGTGAAGTATGAACGCGTGTATTCAGTCTCATCAGAGCTTCAGATTGTCTACCACAGTTTCTGAGGATTTTAGAATTATTGATGCCCAAAAAGAAGTGCCAAGTGGTAAGCAGGCTGGCATTTCACCCAACTACATATTACAGGTCTTTTCCCACCAAACATCCAATTCTGAAACCATATGACAAAACCAAACCAAAAGCCATTAAGGTTCTTCATAGCTATACAAATTCATGTGGCAGTCAAAGTTGAGTCGCCCTAGCACTTAGCAGCATGAATCCCAGCAAAAGTCTAGGTTACCACCGAAGTCTTGGTTAAAAAACCCATTTCCCATGAACTCACTTGCAATATCAGGGAACTCTTCCTCCGCAATGTGATTAATTTTTGGTAGATCAGTCACTTTCGGCTCACTGTCAACTCCACCAGCATTAGAGCTGCTATTTGCGGGTGCAGGTTTTTGGCTGTTGCTAATGCTAGATGTAGGACTTGGACTCCTGGCAGATGCACTGGTGGTAGGTCTAGCTCTTGGAGCTGCAGAAGCAGATCCACTGATTGCATTGTTGCGAAACTCCACTTTGTTTCTTCCTGCTGCACTCGTGTTGTTTTCATTCTTGCCTGACTGGCCTGAAAAGGTTGGCAGCTGAACCTCAGAAGCTCCCCCGTTGTTAGACATCTCCTGCAGCAATTGCTCAAACATGCGCTGTTGAAGAGCCTGGCTGCTTTGAAAAGTTTGTTGATGGCTTTGCTGCGGTACACCATTGTTGGCTTTAAATGATCTCACAAAATGAGCATTCGGAAAGCCGCCAACAGGCAAATTTGGCATCGAGCCCTGGACCAAAGAGCTTTGTCCCTGAACTACAGAAGATGGGATTTGGGTAGGATTATTGATAGCAGCTGATGCGTCATGTGGGAGAGAGTTGGGGTTTGAGGTCCTGGAATTCTGCCTGTTGAGTAGATTTTGGTAATTAGTCATAGCCAAAGCTGCTTGAGCTGGGCCACTCAAGTTTCCGCTGGGATTCAATGCTTGGTTATTGATCATAGGATTCTTAAGCCCAGGATGTGCAGCCATCATCGTATTGATTGTTGTCGGGTTTGTTGGAGGGACACGAGCACTTTCTAGCTGCTCCATTTCCTGAATTTGAAGCTTTGTGACACTATTGTGACGAGGATAGCTTTTTAAGCCCTCTGCAAAAGGAACATACCATATTCAATCAGGGGCCAGTGCAAACTAAAAGAAAATTTTAGACCGAGAGACTTCAAAGTCTTAACTATAGGGTTGAGATATGGAGGAAAAATTTATGCTAATGAGTTTTTTTTTTCACACACCCTAAAATTCAGCTATCCCCAGATATAAGTTGAGGAACAGGAGAAACTCTCTCACAGCAGAGCATAAAGCAAAGGAGTTCTTTAATGGTCTCTAACCCTGACATTGTGTACCAATTGCAGGCAGGATCGTAATCACTTAATTTTCTATATCAAGTTGCGAGAAATTTAAGACCCCTAGCAAACACTATATATCCAATCATATTCTGTGAGAACAAAGTCAGAATTCAGAATTTAACTCACCAATAGGTCCAACTTTCTGCTCAGCACAAAAACCCATCAAATCTTTCATGCTATTAACTACCTCAGCGATCTGCCAAAAGGATGGAGTTATCAATAGAGCTAGAAAGCTGAAGTAATAGTGAAATCCATGTCACAGTTACCAATGACAGGTGAACGTACCTGTAAACACCTCACATATCTTTTGGAAAAGCCCAAGTCATTCAGCGACTGCATATCCAGACTTCTAGCAAGTTGTCGGCCTGCTGTCAAAACTCTGGAGCACAATGAAGAAATTAATTCATCACACTCGTCACAAGATATAGTTTTGGTCTTATTTCTACTTGCCTTCTTCTTTTGTAAATAAAAGAAAAAAAGTTAAATCTAACAGATGGTTTCAGTTCTTTATTAGTATCAATCACTAAAACTTGCCCTAGGATGGAATCAGCAGTCAGAAGACAGTACAAAGAGCAATATTTTGGTCAGGTTAACTCACTTGTTGCTGTTTGTTTGCAGCTCTTGTTGAGAAATTCCATCAGACCCACTTTCAGCAATCGTGCTTTGGCACTTCTGAGCCACTTGAAGCAACTCATTCACCTGGAAAGAAAGCCATTTTGACAGCTACTGAGATAAAAGCCATACATGTTCATTTCTTTAATACCAGCATAGTGTTCCAAAAAGTTCCATCTGCCTATTGCTTACAGCACGAATAAATCAGAATCACAAACATTCTATATCAAAATCACAACATAGTTGAAAGAAATTGCAGACATTATTCATTATAATCAGGAAAGCAAATGTCACCTGTGGTGCTAATATTCTACGGGGAAGAAGCTCTTCATGCCGGAGTGCGCAAAATTCCCAAGACAGTATCTGAAAAGAGGGCAGGTGCACAAAATAAGATAATTGAAAAAGAACATTTTAGAAGTCAGTACACAACAGCACAACCATGCAAGATACCTTCAGTTCTTGCGTGAAGATAATACGAAGTCGACCTTCACGAACAACACGAAGTTGCTCATAAACACTCTCTTGTACGGCTTTTCCATATTCCAACATCATTATCCCAGACGGAAATCTACACTCATGTGGATAGTCGAGAAACAAAAGCTCATCAATCACGCCACTACTGAATTTGATTTCATTTAGCCTGGGGATTACTTCAGCAGTTGCCTCTGCAAAAAAATATTAAAATTAAAATTAAAACATCATAAACAACAGAAAGATATAAAATAGTGGCCATGCCATACAAAGATAGCAACAGAAGATTTCGTATCAGTCTTAAATTTCTAACAATAGTAGTAACAAAGCAAGACAGGGTGTTAACTATTAAATGTATTTACATTTCCTGAAGTCCTTACACAATACAAGATCTACACAAAAAATGTGCAAACATTCTGCAAAGTAAAGGAATTATAACTTGCTAGGCACTAGATTGTTAACCGATAATGTCGTTACTTTCAACTAAATCCCATACAACAATATTCCAACATTGTTATTAAAGGATGAACATTTAACCTAAACCAAGCAACAAGGATTCCATCTGCGTTCAATACTCACCAAATCCCCTTCCAGTCTTAGAACGGCAAATATCACACTGCCACGAATCCTAGCAAGCCGAAAAATGGAAAAGAGCATTAAATAGGATGGACACTTAAATAGGATAGACACATAACTAGGATGGACATGGGCGGATAAGAAAATCAAAAGAGTTACTCACTCGACCAGTCAACCTTTAAGGGATTTGAAATATAAATTTGAAGTAAGAATATGGAAACAAGGTAGATAACTGACCATGGCAGCTTGTGGAAAGACGCCCAAAGCATGATGTCCCACATTTTCATATTTTGACAGGCACCACCTCTTCTTCGCACGAGGAGAGTAATACTCAGCTACAAACTTTCTCCAGTAAACGATGTTGTTGTCCTGTGAAAGTTAGCTTATAAGCTTCAAAAGCATGTTTTACAAAAGAAAACCTAATGACCCCTCTTTTTGAATGAAAAGCAGTTTCATTTATAGTACTCGGCAATAGAACTTCGATTCTCAACTCACCTGGGGTCGTTGGCGCTGATGATAGAGATATTGCATCAACCTACGAGCACAAATACCGCTGTCATAAGTACGTTTCGCAGCTGTTCCAGGCTGAATGCTTTGCGGCTGCATGTGACTTCTCAACATCATTTGCTGATGTTGTTGTTGCTGTTGTTGCTGCAGCTGAGCTCGCTGAAGATTAGGCATCGACTGGAGATATTGCTGTTGCTGCCGCAATCTCTGCTGGTTGAGTAACACTTGCAACTGGGGGTTATGGCCTTGTAATTGCATAGAGTCCTGTCTTTGCAATATCTGTTGCATGGCTTGCTGCTGCAAACCACCTTCCTGTTTAATATCCAAACGAGGCTTTTTCTGAGTCTGGGATAGGTAACCGTTAGGTTCTTGGATGAAAGAACCAGATGTTGCACTTGAGGAATGTTGTTGATTTTGCAACTGGGTGTGATACCCATGTGAATTGTGGTCTTGCTGAGAATTCTGCTGCACTACAGTGGAGCCATCCATGATTGATGAGGCAGAAAAACTTATATTGTTGGACGAAAATGACATAGGTGATGGAGGAAGACGTATATAAGATTCTGTGTTAAAGCTGCCACTCCTCTGCAAATGAGGTCCGCCTGAGAGTCCTGAGTTCGCGTCTGTTACTAGTGAACTAGCCCCGACACTAGGCCCCGAGTTCCCAACACTTTGCAATACATTATTGCTTATGTCTCCAGATATAAGGTCAAGATTAGAGCGCCCTGCTGTTCCAGGTGATGAATGTGATGAGTTCCCAAATGAAGAGCTCAAGTGTGGACTAATCCCTGCTAGAGACTGCCCTTCTCCCTGGAAAAATATACCAGAACTTGAAGATGAATGGCCTAACCCTCTACCCGCGATGCGAGAAGGTGCCATGCACTGCACTTATCCAGGATCTAGGAATTCGTTGCACACCACATCCAGTTGATGAAGTTTCACCTTCTGTAGATTGCCTCATACAAACCCAAGATAAGAGTACATCGCGCAATGGCCCTGATAATAAAAACCAGCATACAGTCAAAAAAAGGTTCCAATTATTCACCCCTCAATGCCGCAAAACCAAAGGTTGAAAATTTGAGATTAATTAACATTTTTCGAGAAAATTAGAGGAACAAATTAGGGGATAAATAACACATCAATGAACTTTTCACCAGCGACACCAAAACCCATATCACGACCGCAAGAATCGAAAAACCCTAAATCCCCGAGCGACAATTCATATTCAGAAACCCTAACTTCCATAATCGCAGATCCTGCAAAACTCCCACTCAACACACGCTACACGCAAAATCAAGCTACATGCGAGTGACATCAAAGCTTCACGGAATCGAACTCACACTGAATAGAGAACCACACGAATTCTCAAGAACAAAAAACAGTCCGCACACAGTTCATACCTGATCTCAATCCCGACCCAAGAATCTCAAACAACGTCAGAAAAACAAGCAACCCATCAAACCCCAAAATTGAACTCCACGCAACAGCAATGAAGCCGAAAATTCACTCAATCAAACTCCAGAAGCTAAAAGATCGAGCACAATCAGCACCGCCGATTGCCGTTACGGAATAAAATCAAAAAAAAAAAAATAGCAAAATCAATCACACCGGCCAGAATGCAACCAAATCGGAAGAAGCATACAGCATCACACCTGAAGCGAACGCGCGCAAATCCGTGAACCGCTTCCTTCCTGTTGATTCCGCTTTACAACAAAGTCGAATGAAATTGCAAGAAGAGGAGAGATAGAGACGCTTCGTTCGCTGTGCTTCAGATATATATGCACAAATATTTAATAATTATAATAAATATATTTTTATATATAATCAATGTACATAATTAATTTTTTAAAAAAAAATCGATTTGGATATAAATAGACTAAATACTTTTTTTAATAAAAATAACAATCTATTATAGTAATTAAATAATATAATCAATGTACATAATTAATTTAAAAAAAAAACGATTTGGATATAAATAGACTAAATACTTTTTTTAAATAAAAATAACAATCTATTATAGTAATTAAATAATATTTTATTTGTATCTATTTTCTAATTGTTTTTACTAATCTTTTGAAAAAACCAGTCCAGTTTGGTCTAAAATTTGAGATATTCAAATTGGTCACACAATTTATCAAATCCAATTTGATTTTCTATTTCTGAATTTATGTGATTTTGATTCTATTATTCTATTAGCACTCGTATTTATATTCATTATTTCAGATGCATGTTTGATTTAGTTTTTATATATTGTAATATTTTTAGTAAATATATTTGAGGTAATTTAAATGAAAAAAATACACTAATTACACATGTGAATTGGTGGCATTTTATTTTTATTGGAGTGACGATATTATATATTTATTAGATTTATTTAAAGTTGAAGGCAAATTTGTATTCGATCCATTGGCTGCGATTACTTTTGTATTATTAAATTGGATGAGGGAGACAGGTGACTGGAGGATCCGGTTGCGGCTGTCTAGCCCCATGTGATCATCTGAGGCGTTGAAAATGTGACGCGTGTGGTTTAACTTCATCGGACGGTCCGGAGTGAATATAGTAGATTTTTTCTTGCAACGTGGCGTAGGTCAAGCGTGAGGTTAGAGGGCCCGAGTGGACCGGGCAACTGCTTCACTCTTTGTAGCTTTATGGCTTTTTCATTTTTGGCACTCAAAGTTTTGGCTAATTGCGATTGATAGCCCCTAGTGGAGTGTGGCTATAATTATTTGGATTAGGTTTCTGGATGGGTCGGGTTAGAGTCGGATTCGATGACGCAGTGTTGACTCAATTGATCAAGTGATTCATGAATATGTCCATCACATGCATCACAAATATTAATAATTAGAATTTTTCGCGTTGCATTTTAGTAGATTGTATTGGAATTACAAAGACGGATATAAATGAAAATTTCTTTCGTAGATTAATTCTAAAAATCATTATTATGAATTTTGATAATTAATAAAAACATAAAAAATTTCATATTAGCTAAAAAATTTGAATTAACTTTATTAAACTTACCGTTGGTATAGTGGTTTTGGATGTTGTCTAACAATCTCAAAATTTCTGGGTTAAAGCTCTATTGGTACCGTATTTACGCTTAGATACGCTGAAGGTGCGCGTCAGTCGATCCGCAGTGAGTATGGGCGTCACTATCAATATGGAGGGAGTGTACGGCCCCTGCTCATCGCAAAAAAATAAAAAAAAACTTTATTAAACCTATGTGCTCCCTCATTTTTGAACGTAAATGTAGTTCTTCGTGATCTTGTAAATAGTAACTATCACTAAAATATAGAAAAAAAAATTAAAAAGGAATCTGAACTATCACCACTTATCCAATTGCGTTTGGAATTACCACGATTTTTAAAAAGGTGCGCTGACAACAAAATGGACAAATTTCGAATGATTTTTAAGATTAATTTGTTTGATTTCTTAAATATAATTAATTTTATTAAATTTGTTAAGAATTATGAATGATTGAGTATGAAAAGACATTGTTTTGTTTATGTGCACAAAACGATATTATTATTTTGATAACCAAACGATATATTTTTGTACATAAATCTAATTCTTCAATTAATATTAGTTGAGGAGTGTAACAGTAAATTTTATTTTTTAAAATCAGTATCGAGATAATTCGGATCGCAATTGAATAAGTGGTGATAATTCAAAATCTTGTTGAATTTTTTTCCTAAAATATAATAATTACTAAATTGATTTTAAAAATACATATAAAAAAAATCATCGAATTAAGCCCAATTTTGATTGCTTTGTTGGCAGTGTTACCTTTGTTGTGGGCTTTGTTCTTTTGGGCTCGAACCTCTTAGGATTTATAGTTTTAAGCCCAGTACTCCGTTTTCTCAGGAGTCATCTTTATCAAATTCTAAATTTTTAAAAAATAATAATATGATTTTTTTTATCTGAATTGTTAGATCAAACCATCATTTCAACACCTCGTTCGTATTACTAAAAGCTATTTATATATATATATATATATATATAATTGTTATTTTGCACATTTGACAAACTTTTAATTTTATTTATTTAAATGAAATATTTTGATTTATGTTGAATACTTCTATAAAGCTCGAGTACAATTATATTTCAATAATATTATTATTGATCTTTTAAATAACTTCTTTGACAAATTAATGATAAATTTGTATACAAAACAGCCGCCTAACGACTTCAAGTTGTAGGATCGAGTTTAAAGCACGCATATATTCATATATGATATTAATAAAACATGATAGATTTTATTTTTTATATTTATAATGTGATCTAGAATCATAAATTTTCTTCAGAATAATTATTGGAGTATATTAAATAAAACATATGTTTGCAATATTTATTGTTTATTTGTGTCCATGAGCATCATTATTATTTTCACTTTCTTACTCTAATGATTTTTTATTCACATCACTCTCTGTGTGGTTGAGAGGTACAAAGCTTTTCTACTACCTCGGAGTTAAAAATTGACTGAAATTCTTCAGTTGAAAAGTTGGGTAAGATAGTTATAATTCAGAGCAACCTATTGAAGTTTTGAGATGAGTTTTGGGTCAGGTTTTGAAGCAGTTTTACTCAATATGGGACATTATTGTCCGTCTTTTGACAAGGAATCGGTTGCATAAAGCGCTTTGTGGTTAGATTACATACGACGCTTTTAAGTTAAAAATGCCTTAAAAGTGTCGTAAATATTCTAAATTTTGTTTAATTAAATAATGATACTTTATACATCGTTTTAAATCTTAAAACGCCATTTGTAATTATAATTAGTTATTAAAATCAAATTTAATTGTTTATAGAGATTTATGTCAGAGTTGTTTCATTGTGAGGTATTTTATGAGAATGTTGTAATGTCGTGACAAAATCGACTTTTAGATTTATTTTAATGTGTATACCCTTATAACCTCAAATGGAAAATAAAGAAAATTATCATTCCAAAAGATGAAAACAGAAAAAATCTAAGAGTGTAGTGTCAGCCTAAACGGCAAGCGGTGGTAAAGTGAGTGAGAGTTAATTCCTGATAGTCTCCACTTTTAGATTTCAAATTCTGATGGTCAAATGTGTGCATTGAAATTTATATTAATAAATTTTTCTTTTTTAAAAAAAAGAGCCTAAGCGGCAAGCTACTTGCATTTAAGCCTTCCACAAAAAGAATTTCCCTTTCTCTTCGAAGAAAGTGTGTGGCATACACCACCCAAAAAAAGTATTTTTAGATAGAAACGTCGTGATTGAAAACCGCACCTAAAATTTCAAATCATTTTTCAGTGCGTTTCCGATTAAATTAAAATCGAAAACGTATTTGTCGTAAAGTTATTCTATTCTAATGTCATCTCAACTCATTCAATATATCGATTAGATCATCATCTTCAAAAATAGTTTCACCATCATATACATTATAGCCATTTTAGTTAGCATTTTTGAAAGTAATAAATTTCGTTGTGATTTCATTATCAAAATGACATTCCTCAATAATTTAAGATTTTTTATTTACATCTTCATAATCCCAAACTTTAAGTGTCTCTTCGTTATTATGACCGTCTTCACCCCCTCATAGTGATTTTTTAAGTTTTAGTTCGTCTATCCAGTAATAATTTTATTTGTAATTTCTGCTACTATATTCTTGTCGTGACACTCTTTGGTCAAAAAATACACACTGGTATTGCTTTTATAGCTTCTCATGAAAGTTTATTAGATCAAGTTTCTTTCATAATCATCATCACTATAGTTGTTCAATTTGGTAAATGTTGCATGTTAAAGAATTCGATAAAGTCCTATTCACAAGTTGTGCGCGACAAGATAAATTAAAAGGTTTATATCCTGGTTGTACTTCACACACCCAATTAGAAGCTTGTAAAGTTAGTGAATTTGTAAAGGTATTGTTTCTTTGTACAATTGAGTATGTATTGTATTGTTAGCAAGTTTCATGTTTCTTATTATTTGATGTATTGTTGATTCAGAGTGATGAATCTGTAATACGTACAAGTTTCTTGTAAAACAGGTTTACACGTGTTTATATGGTTATTTATTTTACAGAACAGGCTATAATCTAATTTTCAAATTTTTTTATAAATTTATTTTTTCTTTGGATGAAAAATGGCCGAAATTCTTTTAAACTAGCTGGCTGGAATTAAGCCGGAAAGTAATAAGGACATACAAGTGACTGAAAAGTTGAAAATACGGCGGAATGGGTGTGGCCGGAAAGGGTCACAAATGGCCGCAAAAATTGGATTGACCGAACACTAGCAGAATTTGACCGAAAAAAGATTGAAGTCGGCCGAAACATGGCCTGAAGATTGTGAAAATATATTATCAGAGGCGCCATTCTGACCAACTTCAACATTCATTTTTTAGGCCAATTTTGAAAAGATTTCCGGCCAAAAGAATGATTGGAGAACATACATATTTTGTAGTGGTAAAGAATGAAAGAAACATGGTAGGAGTTGAAGTAGATGAGATGTTTATCTGTTCAAGTTTCATTCAGAATTTCAAGCTGATAAATCTTATAAAAGATTCATATTGTTTTGAAAATCAAATCTTGTTGTTGAAAAAGTGAGAGAGCGGGATATTCTCTCGAGATTTAGTATTTAATAATGTGTCCTTCAGGATACAAATAAGCGGTATCTTCCACCAGAATGTTAAGTGATATTCATTTTGTGAAATGTCCCACATCGAGTATTCAAAAAAATTTGATTTATATTGAATAATTGAACCATATTGCAAAATTATGTACAATCTAACATGACTCAACCTAAAATTTAACACGGTATCAGACCCGAGTATTCAGTTTGATACACGAGGTGAAAGTGATTCATGAATGTGCTGAGTGAACTAGTTCGATAGAAAGACTAAAACCACGCAGAGATGGAGCAAAATGTCCAACAAAGAGAAGATAAACATCTCCAAATTAAATACCAAGCTGAGGAGTGAGGTGGGGGAGGGGTCTGATTCCAGGAAAGGCAGATTTGAGAACTGGCTCTACACTTATCCATCATCTATCACAACCCAGTTGGTGCTAAGTAATGAATATGGTCATAGAGAAAAAAAGCAAATATTTGTCTTGTAGTGATGTCAGAGTATGTATAAAGTCTGCCAGCTTCTCACCAGTCAGATCAAGTCAAGATTGACATTAA
>NQLW01000096.1:215145-268670 GCA_002312845.1 Kalanchoe fedtschenkoi
TCAAAAGTATATCATTTTACAAGTTTGACATAATTTTATATTTCACTTCGAGTATCATTAGGGTTTTTAGAGTTTCACACTTTCAGAATTTCAGATAAATAGAATTTAGAGCTTTCAAACTTTTAGAGTATGAGGGTTTTGAATATTCTAAAAATATTAAAATTTCGAAATCACAAAAATCTATATTAATAAAGCAAATATTAAAACAAAAATCTATTAAAGTTTTTCATTTTTCAAAGTAATAAAAAAAATTGAATACCTTAATTATGAACCCAACATAGTATATCTATTTTCCCTTATAAAATAATTCACACTCCTATTAATAATAATAATAATAAAAAAAAAGTTTAGTGAGAAAGCGTGGGTAGCCAGTCCCAAACTCCCAGCTGTAACTCAAACTATTTATTTCATAGTTATCAGAACCGGACCGGACCGGCCGGTTCGACTGGTTGGACCGGGAACCGGACCTGGTACCGGTCCGATTCGAAATTAATACCGGGGTGCACAGTGAACCGGAAAAAACCGGATAAACCGACCGGTTTTTTACAAGATCGGTGAACCGGACCGGTCCGGTTGAACCGGTTTAGTGTAATTGATGGTTTAATTAAGGTTTAATTGCATATCATTAATAGTAAAAAATTTATTTTATTAAAATGCTTGAGCTGAGATTCGAACCCAACCCTTTGGGCTTCCATGCGAAAGCTCTAACCACTAGATCATCAAGATATTTTATGATTTTTAGGATAACTAGTAGATTAAATGTGATATTTAATAATAATTACATTTAAATGAACCGCCGGTCGAACCGGTTTGAACCCAACCCTTTGGGCTTCCATGCGAAAGCTCTAACCACTAGATCATCAAGATATTTTATGATTTTTAGGATAACTAGTAGATTAAATGTGATATTTAATAATAATTACATTTAAATGAACCGCCGGTCGAACCGGTTTGAACCGCCGGTTCAACCGAAAAACCGGGAACCGGAGCCCTGACCGGTTCGACCTCCGGTCCGGTTCTGATAACTATGATTTATTTTAATAATAATTAAAAAAAACTCCGTGTCCGCGTTTTTTTTATTTGACAATGACACCCCTCAACTTCTTGTCGTATCATCTTTCAATCCCTATATATACACAACTTTCACAAATCACATCCAATCCAATCCAATTCCACATAAACAAACCTCCTCTGCGAATCCAACACCCTACTGAGGTACTGACTCAGATACTTCAGAAATGGACGCTTCAGCTTCTTCCAACGACGACGTTTCATCCTCCGCCCCGCTTCTGGCCGCTTCGAACCCGAAGCGGCGCGCGGGCCGCAAGAAGTTCACCGAGACGCGCCACCCCGTGTACCGCGGCGTGCGGCGGCGGAACAGGGACAGGTGGGTGTGCGAGGTGCGGGAGCCGAACAAGAAGACGCGGATATGGCTGGGGACGTTCCCCACGCTGGTGATGGCAGCCAGGGCGCACGACGTGGCGGCCCTGGCGCTGCGGGGCTCGCGGGCATGTCTGAATTTCGCTGACTCGGCGTGGCGGCTTCCGGTGCCGGGTAGCCTGGACGCGGGGGAGATAAGGCGGGCGGCGTTGGAGGCGGCCGAAATGTTCAGGCCTGGAACGGCGTCGTTCGATGATGGCGCTGGTAGTAGTGGAAGCTACGGTGGTGATGATGACTTTGATGACGTGGCGATCATCAGTAGCGACGGCGGATCGGCGATTGGTGGTGGCGGCGTGTTCGAGTTGGACGTTGAGTATTTTCTTGGAGTGAACAGCAGGGAGCTAATGGTGGAGATGGCGGAGGGTTTGATGGTGGCTCCGCCGCCATACTGGGAGGCGGAGGGGGTGTGATGAGGTAGAGAGTGATGATGTGTCATTGTGGAGTTATTCATTTTGAAGATGTTTTGACTTTGACTTGACTATCTGCAAGCTGCAATTTTTCTGTACATTTTTCAAAAAGGAAGTCTTGGGATTATTATTATTTTTTATTGGAAATGTTTGACTAGGGAGAGCACGGTAAAAACTGAATTTAGAGAATAAAATAATATAATCTGAACTAAGTTGGGTTGATTAGTTTAATTATTTGGTGAATTCAGGTAAAAAATGATTAAAATTAAGGTTGTTTGGTTCGTGTGAGCTGGTGAATTTGGTTAACCAAATTAATTAATATTATTTAAAAATATTTTAATTTCCTAATTCATATATGTTAGATTTCTAAACTTTTATTCAAAATAAATAATATTCTAGTTAATTCTGTTTTTTTCGGTTAATTTATTATTTAATCGATTAATTCGGTTAACAGATAAATATGTTAATAATATATATATATATATTTATTTAAGGTTAAGAAAATTTTAATTCAATTATTCGGTGGTTAATTGAACAATAGTTTGGTTTGGTTGATAGCAAATCACAAGACCAAAAATGAGACGTAAATCAAAAGAATTTGTGAATTAGAGGACGAGAAATTTGTTATATGGTGAATGTGAAGGTATAATTTTTTACTCATGTACTAGTAATATGTACTTTGATACGACCGGGTAAGTTAGTACTGCATAATTTTAATTATTTCATAATCATTAATTTACCTCTGATATTTATTATAATAATTAATAAAACCCTTATTAACACGTGCAATTTAAATGTGGTATTTTGATGATTTCATTTGCACATGTGAAATTGTTTTTAATGTGACCAGTAAGATTTATTTATCTTTATCAGTACGAGGTAAAATTCACTTTTGGCAACAAAAGTTTCGTTAACAACTTTTAACTAACTAATATTAGTTCGATGGCCAATAATGAGAAATACGAACTTTATCTTCTTTTAGTTGTCTGCATTGAATTCTAAACATAAATCCGGTAAAATATAATTGTAAAAAGATTATGATAAAAATATAATATCAAATTAAAATTGGAGTTGAATATATTAAAATTATTATCATAGTATTTATTATAATATTTTACCAACCAAACCAACATGCATAAATAAAGAAAAAGAATTCAAGGTCCAAGTTAAAAAATTCAAGGCATTCTCACAGTACAAGGATACATGGTGATCGAAATTACATGTATAGAAAATTTAATGAAGTAAAAAATAGTTATTCAAAGGGGCACCATTCCTTAACCACGCCACACTTTTTGTCCGAACTTCAGTCATGTTGATTAGGTGTGATCTGGTGTCCCCTGAACTACAACCCTCTGCTTTGTAAGCATGGAGATAATCTGAACCTTGAACGAAAGCGGAAGTATTCAATGATATATGCTTTTTTCCATTAACTAGTCTTCGCTGCACCAGCTTCACCTTCGAGGCGCTGACAAGTCTGCTCAAAAGTCTCGAGCTCTTGCTGGAGTTGAGCTTGCTTATCTAAATTCTGCTTGTGAATATTGGCTGCAACCTTCTCCTGATACCCTGGTTCTTTCATCATCTTTGTCAATCGGTCATATTGCCTGTGGAGCATCAAAACCGATGGTGAGAAATCCGGTATGTAATCTTTCTTAAATTAATTAGTCACAATTGTAGATTCAGTGGAACTATCTATCATTGACAATAAAAACCAATTTAACTTACTCTTGGGTTTGTTTCTGTTTTTTCCTGAGATTTTCGAGTTCAGCCGCGGCAGAAACGGATCCCTGAAGCTTGAGGAACACAGACATGCTCTCATTCACAATTGCCACAGCACAACCAGTTGGAGCATCATCGGCCTCTTTAAGTACCTGCAGCACAATCCAGAGCTGATATCACATGCGATGCAGCATTGAGGGTTTGAGGCACAGTTTGATGATGAAAATTTCCCAGATATTGGCAAGATGAGGATGTAATGTAAGCTAAAAAGAGGTTTTTAAAAAACAAACCATCAAAGACAATAAGTTAGCAAGAGTAGAAATCTCAAGGTCACGGGCGCTGATGAGCTCAGCTACATCATTCTTTTGGCAAAGCACAAACCCTTCTCCCCTGAAAAGGATCAAATACGATGTAAAATATCAACTCGGAAACTAGCAGATCTGATTAGGATATGTTAGCACCATAGTGTCAGTAGCAAGCTGAATGTTAATCCCAATTCTTAGGCTGTATTTGATTTAGAGAAAATTTGAGGTAAAAAATGGGAATGAAATTGAAATCATCATAGATTCCATTTGATTTTTCTCTTCTTAGGTTTGGAATGAAAAATGAAAGGAAAGTATAAAAACACTCTTTAATTTCACAACTTTCCTTCTAATTTTCCATCGTGTATTCATTCCCCCAACTTTCTCTAAACAAAACACAGAATATCATGTATTTTTCGCTCAAATTCTCATTTCCCCATCATTTTCTCTAAACCAAACAGAGCCTTAGGAATGTTTATCCACTCCTTTGTGGTCTGTGATGACTGATTAGTAGCCTGAAATGAGGAACACAGACAAATGAGGAGTAATATCTAGCTCTGGTTACCTATCACGCCTTTCTTGGGCAAGCGACCGCAAGGATTTAACAGCAGACTCAACAAGATCCATTTCATTCTCCACCTTTTCATTTGACCAGGACTGCACGGAAATAGATTGGTTATAAAGGCTGAGACTTTAAAAAGCGGAAACATTTTCATAAATTCATGTGATCAAATTCAAGTTGGGTTTTTTTATAAACAAACCATTTGAATATTCACTAGATATTAAGAGTATCGATTCACCAATACGACATGATAGAAACTCATGCCACTTCCATCATTAACAAGAATGTTATAGGCATTAATACAGAACAAGAATGTTATAGGCATTCACCAGAAAACGCATAACAAATCGAGACTCAAACCACCACTTACAGCCAAGGAAAGAAAAGTGTTGACCGTCTTAGAACCATTAAATAATCTAGTGAAGGACCCGTGGGTAGGTAGAGATCCTCTGATGCAGATAATTTATAAACCAGAAGTTCATGCAAATGTAAAGGAAATAATATGCATACGAACCTCCACCACAGATGGATAGTCACTGATCATGATTGATTCTTTCCTCATATTATTATTGGCACAAGGAAGGCGCTGCCATAACTCTTCTGTAACAAATGGCATGAACGGATGAAGTAGGCGCAACCCATTGTCCAGGCAAATCCACAATGTGTCCCTTGCAAGCTTCCTCTCAGACGAATACTTGGGATCTTCAAGATAAAAGTAAGGTTTAATTGCCTCAATAAAGACATCACATAGCTGGTAAAGCCACCATGAATGAACTGCAGTTGTTGCATCAAAGAACTCGTATGCCTCCAATGATGAGACAGTTTTTGATATTGCTTTGTTCAACACTGACAAAATCCATTGGCAGATAAATGGCAAGGTACTGGGGTCAATAGAAGAGGGAGGGACATAATCATCTCCAAGTTTGTCTATCGCGAATCTTGTTACATTCCACAGTTTATTGCACCATTGACGGTATCCAACAACTCTTAGAATATCCAAGTTTATCTTGTCAGACTGAAACGAAGAAAAAAAACAGTAAGAATCCTTCACCCTTTTTTTAGCTATTGAAGCACTCGATTATGAGATGTAATGAGGTCAATGTAAGGATATCCCAAATCAAGCTATCCAATAATATCTCAGATGTGAATAGCAATGCATAACAATATCATTGCAGCAAGGAAATTTGCACTAGGCAACCACAGTGATTTGAAATAAAACCCAAATTACATTCAACATTTAATTTCCTACAACTTTATAATGCATCTTGCCGAGACATGCCAAAAGCATCTCCACTTGAAAATAGTAAAATTTGAAAATAATCTCTTGTATGCAAGAGTGTTTATTTGAGCATTTTAGTGAAAGTCAATCCAATGGTTTGTTTGTTTTTTTATTTTTATCTTGTTTATATTGGTTGCCCTTGATGCTGATGAGGATCACCGTCCCTAAGTGTTTATCATGTGTTCAAGATTGCAACCAACAAGGTAAGTTTTCAACTCAAAAAAGTAACAAAGAACATAGATACAGAAATAAAAGACCTGGCCTGTGTAAGACACAAGGGCAAATCGAAGAGCATCAGCCCCACATTCAGAAATACCCATAGGGAAATCCTTCTTTTGTCCCTCTTTGGCAACAGCACGCTCCTTTGGATCCAGGTTACCACTATCCAACTTTCTTTGAAGTTCCTCAAGTGTAATTCCATTTATCACATCAATAGGATCGATCACATTTCCTAATGACTTTGACATCTTACGCCCATGTGCATCACGAACCATGGGATGTAAGTAAACCTGCAACAAGTCAAGACAGATGAAAGTGACTATCAGACTACATTCAGGCTTGGACATGGATATATAACAATTAGTTTACAACTATAAATACAGAAACATTTGCGCACCTTTCGAAAAGGCACGTCACCACCTAGATTCATTCCCATCATGACCATCCGAGCAACCCAAAAAAACAGAATATCATGCCCAGTCTCAAGCACAGAAGTTGGATAAAATGCCTTTAAGTCCGCTGTATCTTCTGGCCAGCCAAGAACAGATAAAGGAAATAGACCCGACGAAAACCAGGTATCAAGCACATCCGGATCTTGAGACATTTCAAACTTCTTCCCACTGTATCTACGTTGGGCCTCTTTTTGAGCTTCTTCCTCAGTTCTAGCAACAACCCAGTGGTCCTCGTACGCGCCAACCTCCTTCATTTTGTCATCTTCTAATGTGACATACCATGCAGGAATTCGATGACCCCACCATAATTGTCTTGAAATGCACCAATCACGGATATTCTCAAGCCATCTGAAAGGAGAAACCATTACCGTCAGACTAAGACTATGTCAGCAAGTTACAAATCCACTCATGCACCAAAACTGAAAAGCTGCTTATTCCAATATATAAAAAGTCAAGCCCAAGAAAATGCCGTGCGTAATAAGCACACAAAGCAGACGTGATATTACCTCCTCCATTCGGCAGTATACTGTTTTGGAATGATTTCAATCTTCCTGTTCGCATCATCTGTAACAGCCTTAAGGGCTTCAGAAGCTATGACTTGGCAATTAACATACCATTGGGGTTTTATTAGTGGCTCTATTACATCTTTAGTTCTGGAACATACACCAAGCCGCATCTCATTATTCTTGGAGCCTCTGTAAAGTCCCTATGAACATAGGAATTGAAAAATTAAATTCTCAGTAAGTTAGCGACAACGGAAATCAATCCATCAGCACATAGATGAATGTATAAAGCAAAATTGGATTCTGACAGCCAACTGCATAAAAAACATGTGTAAGAAGTGCGTGATGGAGACAGGCTTCACTCATAAGTTATAACCTGATGTGGGCCGCTGTGTAAAAAAAATTTTACAGGAGGCTACATTGAATTCTTGCAATGGTAAGCCACTGTTATTAATTTTGCTAAAATCTAAAAACATCATTGGATTTTCCTAAAAATTTCACCTTGAATATAAGCTACACAAATTGTTTCTTCTGATACGAAATACAGTCTACACATTTGTTTGGACTGTTAACTGGCACAAGATTATGAGCAGAGCATGAACCAAAATACTGAAACAACTGGTATGAAATAGAAATCTGCCACATAGTAGAGACAATACAGTTACATGATATGAAAAAAGTAGGAGAATTCAGCAGCCACAATTACAAGAACTGACGCATAACAATTCTAGCCTCCACAATGATGGCATTCTTTTATAATGACTAAAGTAATGATTGAGAGACTAGACAGTTTTCTACCTTCTTCTGAAGCGCTTCAGTCACTGCCTCACGAGCTTTAAATCTTGGCAGACCAGCAAACTCTGAAGCTGCATTATTATTAATTTTTCCGTCATCCGTAAAAATGTTGACAAACTCTAACTCATGACGTTTGCCAACATCAAAATCATTAGGATCGTGGGCAGGAGTGATCTAGACATCAAACACACGGATAAGAATTAAAAGGCAGCAAACACAGTCAACCAACCAGTTCTGAGATCACAAAATACGTACCTTAACAGCACCAGTCCCAAAATTTGGATCAACTAATGCATCATCACATATGATAGGAATTCTTCTCCTATCAAATGGATGAATGGCATGTTTTCCATGGAGATGGGTGTAGCGAGTGTCTTTCGAATGTACGGCAATGGCGGTGTCACCTAGCATTGTTTCCACCCTGGTAGTTGCCACGACAATTTCACCAGATCCTCCTTCGAGGGGATAAGCAAAAGATGTTATAACACCAAACTCCACTTTGTTATCATATCCAGGAACATCTAATAGAGTTCTCTCTTTAATGTCAATATAATCCACCTACAAACATCGCCGGAAAATTTTTTTATTGCTGATGCTATCAAGTAGCAATTGTTACTAGAGATTTAAAATTCATGGTTTACCTCAATATCTGATATTGCTGTTCGCAAGACACAGTCCCAATTAACTAACCGAATATCCCTGTGATACTCATACAGGTTAGTCATTATTGTCAACCATAAACTAATATTAATCCAAGAATCAATAAAGAAGCCAATTATTATCTTTTCAATGAGCTTAGATGGATACATTTTCTCAAACTTCGGAATCCATGAGGTCGTCATGTGCCATGGATTAATCATCGGGCATGGAAAGCATGCAAATTCGGTACTTCACATTGTAGTTATGATAGTGTTTCAAGGTCTTTCTTTCAAATCAATCGGTACAATACCCTTGCTATTTAACATGAGAATGTTGTTTGATTGTATGAAATATGAACTTACTAGTGAAAATAAAGCTAACATAGGCAATAAGCGTAGTTCAGCGGGGGGTACTATACTAGAGTAGAGCGTACCTATAAATGAGTCCATTCTCATGCATTCTAACAAAAGCTTCAGTGACGGCATGCGACCTCTTCTCATCCATAGTAAAACACTGAAAATACAGTGTTCATGTTTAGTGGCCCATTGATTGTGTACTTAATATCTAGTTCCAGTAACGTTGGCAAAAATGATATAACTGATACAATTTTGAGCATCTGAAAATGTACACCAAACACCAGATGCAGCAATGGGAAGCACAAAAAAACCAATCCAGCATTTAATCATGCTTGTGAATTTGAAGCTACAAATACTAAAGACTAATGTTTCCATATTACATATGAAAAGTATAATTAAAGCGCACATTTAGCTGGTAGAATGTTAAGCATGTTCCCCCAACTGTTTTCATGATTCATATAATTTAAAGTCTGAAAAAATCCATGTGCATGACTTAATAATTGCTTTACGAGTCAATATACAGGATCCTTCAACAAATTGAACTCAAGATTATTTTTATACCCTATCGTGAAATCAATTAATCCAGTAACAAATCCACATTAGAAGATAAAAAATAAGGCAGTGGAAAACTTTCACAAGCCATTTGCAAGCCACTATCTGTCAAATCAAGCCAATTAAAACCTTGTCAATAAGAAGATAATTACCTTCACACTCTGTTTAATTAGATGCATAGAAGATCACAGCCACTATGATAAAGACTTCAAGTAGTTTTGTGGTACACTATACAAACAATCCATGACGGCTATATAATGAAACTAGACAAATGTCATAGGTCATGGAATTCTTACCTCTCGTGACCAATCAAGAGAAGCCCCTAATCTGCGCTGCTGTTTTAAGATCGTTCCACCATACTCATTCTTCCAGGCCCAAACCTTTAACCATTCAACATATATAATGAGAGCCCATAGGATAATGATGACCATCGAGCAGATTTTGAGACTAGCTTAGCAGGAAAAAAACGCACTTCAGACACAAATTTTTCGCGACCAATATCATGTCGGGTCAAGCCTCTTTCAGACATAATCTTCTTCTCTACAACCACCTGTAAAGCACAACATATTAGCCAGGACGGACACTCGTCAATTAAACCGAATACCTACTTCTATCATCTGTAAAAAAAATCTTGTAAAAAAGAAATAGTAAATCAATCAGTGAAAGGAAAGTTATTTTCCATGACATAAAAAGTTAATAGAGGTAAAAGATATTTACTTGTGTCGCAATACCAGCATGGTCCATTCCGGGAACCCACAATGTATTGTATCCAGACATTCTTCGCCAGCGGATAATTGTATCCTGCGGTTCCAAGATGCCATTGAAACTTTAAAAAACTAAAAGACAGGTTGAAAATCGCGTAATAAAGAATACATCAAACTAACAAACCTCTATAGCAGTTGTCAGAGCATGGCCAATATGCAAGGCTCCTGTCACATTAGGAGGAGGCAATACCTGCATGACAGAAGAGTTCAGTTTTAGTTCTTTGCAGATTGAGATATGTCGAACAGATAGATCTCCAGCATTTCAACAAAAAAACTTACAATTACAAATGGCGGTTTAGTGCTATTAGCATCAGCTACGAAGAAATTGGATTTTTCCCACCATCCATACCACCTGGAACATCGTATAGGGCATAAAATCATATACCAAAACAAAATAACAGAAACTTCCGGGTACATAAGAAAAGAAAAGAGAAAACTCACGACTTCTCAACAGCAGCTGGGTTGTATTGCTTGGCAATATGCTTAGAGAGTTTTTTCTTCTCACCCCATGCAGTTTCTGGATCACAAAAGTCTTCAGCATTCTCCTCCTCAGTATCACGCTTCTTTGCCTTCTTTTCACTCTTCTTTGAAGAGCTGGCAGCTTTTTCTGAGGCCTACAAGAAATTATAATAAAAACCAGATAGATCCATCAACTTCAATTACCAGGGCACAACAATACTCAAATGACACTGAAACACAGCATCAAGTCAGACGAACTGATCTGAGCAGGTAATCTACATTACAAACACTACAGGTGCGGTCAGCTAACAACATAACAATGTACCTGAAGTTTTTTCTGTAGAGCTTTCTGCTTTAACTCCTCCTTAGCTTTTTTCTACAGCAATTAACAACAAACAATTAACCAAAATAAATATCAATGGAAATCGCACAGTAAAGACTTAAAACCATAAGAGAATACAAACCTTAGCGTCCTTCTTCTCCTTCCTCGGGTCGTCAATTTCAGAGTTACCGGCATCCGTTCCCGTCTGTCAAACACATCAAAAATCAGTTTCAAAATTCAAATTCAACAACGCTGAGAAACATCAAAAATCAACAGTAACCGAAGTGCGTTGCTTAATTTTACCATCTTAGGTTGAGGAGTTGCAGAAGATGAAGACGATGACGAAGAAGCTCTAGAGCTCGGCACGCCGGTGAAGATAGCAGAGCGAAGTCTACCAGCTGGATTGGAAAATGGTGATGACGAGGATAGCGTCGCCTGGCCTGCAACTGCTATGGAAACAAAAACCCTACTTGAGCTCACATCCAAAACTCGGGTCGGAAACAACCGGGTGGCGAATCTGAGCATAGAATTCGATCCGATGCTCCGCGGTTGAACCACCTCCTTATATACTGAGCCGTTTAAAGTTCGAATGTTTATTATTAGCAAAGATGACCCCAGAGTTTACAAATATGACTTTTAGCTCCTCTTATTGCTTATTACATAACTTACTATATTAACGTTTTATAATGTGACCATGTTAGAATTAACATAGCTATTAAAATTATCTATATATATAACAGAATAAGATGTTTTTACTACGCTGCTTGTGGTTTGGTTCGATTTGGTCCGGTTCGACCCCGTTTGGTTCAGTTCGGTTTGGTTCAATTCGATTCGGTTTCAAATTTTAAAAACTCATTCAGTTTATAGTTTCATATTTTAAAAAGGATGACTAATAATTTAATTCGATTTTTAATTTTTTTTGAACCGAACCGTCAGGACGACGGGTGCCTTTACTCATATAATTAAAAATATAAGAAAAATGGATATATTGGTATATAAATTATAAATCCGAACGATCAGATTGACTTTCTGTTTCAGGGTTGTAGTTTTTTAAAATTTCTAGGATTCTTGAGGTTCCTTGATTTTATTTTTTAGTGTCATTAAGATTTAGAGCTATGAAACGGTGTTGTTTTTAAGGGTTTCTGAAACATCCTAAAAAATGCTATAAATAAGAAAAATTCAAAAAAAATATAGAAATTCTAAAAATATTAAAAAAATTCTGAAAACCAAGAATCCTATCACTTCTAAACAATTATTTAAAATAATATCATTTTAACTGTTAATTAGTGTACATAAGTTATATAGTTCATAAAATATTTTAAATATTAATAAGATAATTCAAATAAATTAGAATAGAAATAATAAATAAAATAATTTTGAACTCAAATGAGAATACAATAATAAAAAAATGCTTTATTTAAATTAGATTAAGTATTGTGTGGGGCAGATCCCCTCTACAAAAAAATAAAATTTTCTAATATTTTATCAAATTTTAATTTTATCTCAAATTTCAGTTGAGCAAAAAAATAATTAACATAAAAAAGTTTTTAATATGGGATAAAACCCAAAAGGGACCTGAACTATCACCATTTACCCAATTGCGGTTAGAACTACCACGATTTTCAAAAAGGGTGCGATGAAAAAAAAATTAAACTGATTTTCTAAAATAAAATTTACCATTACATTCCTAACCTAATATTATTACAAGACTTAGAATTGTGTGCAAAAATTACATCGTTTGATTATCAAAATAAATTATACCATTTTGCGCACATAAAGAAAACGACGTCTTTTGATAACTAAATGACGTAATTTTCGCACGCAAATTTAAGTCTTATAATAATATTAGGTTTGTATTGTAATGATAAATTTTAATTCAAAAAATCAGTTCAATTTTTTTTTCATTGCACATTTTTTGGAAATCATGATTGTTCTGAACCGCAATTGGATAAGCGGTGGTAGTTCAGGGTCCCTTTTAAGTTTTTCCCTTTTAATATTAGTAACGAACTGACTCCTATCAAGGCGGGTGTGAGGGTATTTTGGTCCTTAAAAATGAAGACGAGATACTCATCTCTTTGAAGCCGACTGAAGCGGAGCTCGCGAGCCGAAATGTCGACGTCGCTCCTCCATTCAATCCCACGCGCCGCCGCCGCCGCTCCATTCTCCGCCTCCCCCAAAATTAGGGTTTCCCCGCGCCACAAGCACTACTCCGCAACAGCAGCAGCAACCTCAGTCTCTAGCGGGACGTCCCTCACGCTCCGCGCGGCTCTCGACGGCGGCGGAGGGGCCCCGCGGCGCCTGGTGGACTTAATCCGCGCGCTGCCGGACCTCTCCAGGAACTACTTCCGCAGCCCGTCGCGGCGCGCGCTGTTCGGCGGGATCTCGCTGCTGGGCGGGTTCTACGTGGCGCAGACGATCTCGCTCTCCTTCGGCGCTCTGGGCGTCAACGACGTGATCGCGGCGGTGCTGTGCGTCCTGGTGACCGAGTACGCCACCAAGTTCTACTACAGCCGCGACAAGGTAACCTTTCCGCTTGCGCTGCTTAATAACTTCAAAATGGGATTCACTTACGGCCTCTTCATTGATGCTTTCAAGCTTGCCAGTTAAATCATCAAACGATCTTTTTGTTGTTTGGTGGCCTGTTGTGCTCATCACAAGGCTGTACAGATACACATTGCCTTAAGATGAAAATCATTCTTGCTTGTTCCTGTTGAAATCTTTTACTATCTTTTTGCTGGCTTGATTAGTTGTGGATCGTGACTGCTCTAAGTTGGTGTCTTTCCTTTATGGTTGTGTTTAGAAGTGATGATTAACAGATAAAGAAACCGGTTATGCATAGCTTGCTTATTAAAATTGTTACCTTTGTTGAGAAATCAGGCTAAAACAAGCGAAAAAAATAGTAGAGATTAAAGAATACAAGATTTAACAAGGTTCTAGGTCCCAGTTAGGTTACAATTACATAATATATAATAATCTTGGTATAGGTTTATCCGACATTTTTGTGTAGAGTTGGAGAGGCTGCTGCAACTTGCCTACTCCACTCGCTCTCTTTGCTCCGATATTTACCCTTTATCCAGCATATGAGCTTAATCTAACAATCTTGTAGTTGTTTTTCCGGTGTTGTGGAGTCTGAGGGAAATAAGTATAGTCTCATTTCTCATCACGGAGGATTATTGATGACCTGCCAATTCTTGCTAGAGTCTCGGTTTGGAAATCTTTCAAAGAAGCAAGCTGGGTAACTGAATTAGGTGAATCCTTTGGATCAGCGATGATCTAGTAACCTACATTTTTGTAGAAGAACTTTAGACAGGGTCATTAGGTGTGAGGATTTCATGAAATTCAGTCGTATAACGGGTATATTTTAACAATAGAGGAATGATGTCTGCTTATAAATGTCCATTTTTGACTGACTGCTGGGTTGAATCTGTAGCAGCTAGATGTTTCATTTATTGGCATTTTTCTTTGCGCCTAAGGCAGTCCTTCACTCTTGGGTTTTTCATTTCAATCACTCAGTGAGGTGTTTAAGGCCTTTAATCATTTTTATTTTTCTCTAATGTGCTTATCATTTCTCGCGTATCCTTTTCAAATGACCCATTGCTGAAATTGATGGAATATAAATTAAGGATATGATAGTTATTCACAGAAGGAACCTCTTAATATGTTCGGTCAAATTCTGATGTAATGTACAAAGTTTTCTTGTTTGCATAAACCATGGAATTCCGTGGGGTCTGATTTATGTGATTGACGTGTCTATTGGTCATATGAATAATTTTTCGGGACATGGGGATAAATTTGGGTGATGTGGTATGAGCTGTGCTGCGACTCACATTATGAACAGAACTCCCATGCTACATTTGAGCTGAATCATTTCAAAAGCCGTGTTAAAATAAGTTGAAGAAGTCAGATAGTTGAGCTCATGGTCCTGGAAATCATCAAGGCAGCGTCATTCCCGTTGCTGAGGAAGAGCTTTGCGCTCTCTTGTGCATATTTTTGGTCAATGACCAACCAAATATGTCTGGGTGTTTCTCTCGTTCTGGATTATCGGTATGTTTCTGTTAATGCACTTTTTCAGTATATTTATCTTGTTTTCACCCCCAACGTTGCCAACCGGGGTTATACTGATGAGATACGATGATAGAGTGTGGAGACAGTTCACAGCATAATTTGGAATTTTTGCACTGTCCTTTAGAATTGATTCTAGGCCAGCAAGAGACTGAGTGATTGCAATCTCATGTTTCACTGTCACATTCCTCAGTCTAGTAAACTCCCAGGTTGAATCCAGTTGCACAAAATGGCAAGTAGGCCATGAAGTCAATTTACTCAATTATACGTGGTTTGCATTTCCGTACAAGTCCACAAGGCACTAGGGCTGCAAATAAATTGAATCAAGCTGAAGCTGAATATCGAGCCGAGTTTTTTGCTTTTCTAAAATATATATTTGTGCTCGGTTCCTTTAACTAAGGAGTTTAAGTCGAGTTCGAACTGTATTTGACTATTTAGATTGATATAATTAAAAAAAAATAAAGGAATTTTATAATAAATGAGCGTTTAAATGAGTTTGATTGAAGTTTAAATAAACTTCTTGTTTAACAATTTTTGATTGAAGTTTAAATAAACTTCTTGTTTAACAATTTTCACTTCTTTAACCAGTGACTTGTAATTTTATAAAATATTTTAAACCAAATTAAGATGCTACAAAAAGAATTTTTTTGTTGAAATTCTTAAACAAACTATTCGCGAACATAAATGAACAGAACACCTCACTGTTCATATTTGGCTAATATATTTAACGAGCTTTGAAACTAAATTCAAGTTCAGTTAATTGAATTTTGACCAACTATGCTCGTGAATAGTTCGCAAGTATATTGACTCCTTATGGGGCAGTTCATGGCCGGCTGGCTCACAGCTGCAACCTCCTCCACAGCACCTACAGAGTAGGTGCATGCGTGGCCTTGCAAGCATCTCCATCCATTTCTCAACACTTAAATCACAAATGCAGGCCGGAATTGGTGACGGGGATTTCTGCCACTTAAACAAGTCCAACCATGTGTGCCTGTTTCCATACTCTCAGGTTCATGATCTGGAACCTGCTGCAGCTTCGGGAAGATCACCCTCATCGCTATCCACTTCAAAGTTCAAACCATCTGGGCATGCCGCTGTTCAACATATCCTACTAGTCAACGAGTTTGAAAATTGAGACGCAGTTGCTTCACGGAGGCAAAGAGCTGAAACTGGAATCTGCCATCACAAGGAGGATCATGGATTACCTTAACATATTAGACGACGAAATCGTACCCTTTTCAAACATCTGGGAAGCTTCTGACCGTGTAAGACTTCAAGAGCGGAGCAGTGGAGGAAATGATCAGAAGCTCACGGAGAAGGGTCGCGTACGGCGTAGATTAACAACCCGCACATCAAAGTTGATAGATATAAGAAACCGGATCCAGATACCCATGTCTGTGGATGAGTGCAGCAAAGGAGAACAGATGACATTCGGATGCCTGCGCATTGGCGCTGAAGGAGATCAACTGCTTCCATCTCTGTCTGTGTCAGCTGTAGATGAACGGATGGCAGCCAGTAATGAGTCCGCATAATTCAAGTGCAGAGGCTTGGATCACGTGGATATATGAGCATAAACGGACAGTTTCTTACCTCAAAAAAAAAAACATCAGGAGAGATTCTCTTCCGCGCTGCAGTGATGACCAAAGAAATTTAACACCTCCCGCATATCCTCGAATCTGGAGTGGCTAGTATCTCCGACAAAGAATTCATGATGCTTTTGGTCAACCTCGACGACACTTGATCCAGGTGCTTTTCTCAAACCTTTCTCCTTCATCAATTTCCTTATCCTTTTCACTTCATCCCATCTTTTGTTTGCAGCATACATGTTGGACAGGAGAATATAAACCCCAGCATCCTGAGCTTCGAAATGGTCTAGGCGGTCCAAGATATCTTGGTCAAGTTTGAAATTTCCGGTGTCTCGGCAAGCACTGAGAAGAGCTCCCCATATAAGAACATCCGGTCGGACTGGCATATTTCTGATAAGCTCCTGAGCTTCACCCAGGAGTCCTGCTTTACACAACAAATCAACCATGCATCCGTAATGTTCTAATCCTGGCTTCACATTGTCACATTGGGCAACCATTTGATGAAAGTACCTACGGCCTTCGGAAACCAGGCCTGCGTGGCAGCAAGCTGTTAATATAGCTAAATACGTCACTTCGTTAGGCGAGGAACCGGTTTCAGTCATTCTCTCGAATTCCTTAATTGCCGCAGCCCCGTGTCCGTGCATCGCTAGTCCTCCTAGCAAGGCATTCCATGTGCAGACGCTTTTCTGAGCCTTTTGGTTGAAAATCTCCATTGCCATGTCTATTGAGCCGCATTTTGCATACATGTCGATCATAGCTGTTCCCACATGAACGTCCCGTCTGATGCCACAACCGTCGATGTATTTGTGAACCCATCTTCCGCAGTCGAGAGCGCCGAGGCTCGCGCAAGCAGAGAGCACGCTCGTGAGTATAATCTTGTCCGGCTTCACGCCGGACAGCTGCATATCACTGAACAGTGCTAACGCTTCTTTCGGAAATTTGCTGTGCACCAGTCCGCTTATCATGGATGTCCAAGAAACAATGTCTTTCTCATCTAGCTCAGAAAACAACCTCCTCGCATCGCTCAGACGCTCGCAGTCGACGTACATATCAATCAAAGAGTTACAAACTGCCGGCCTTGCGCTGAATCCGCACTTGAAAACCAACCCATGAATACCCTTTCCGAAGGTCAAATTCCGTGATCTTCCACAAGCGACGATCATGGTCACGAAGGTAGCCACATTCGGCCTGACGTCCATCTCAAGAAACAAGGCCGTCGCCTCACTGCTCAATCCAACCTTAACATACCCAGATATCAACCCAGTCCACGACACAACATCTCTCACAAGCATTTCATCAAACACCTTGGCGGCACTACCACACTGCCCACATGCACCATAGAAATGAAGCAACCCATTCTGGACATACAAATCATCAAAAAAGCTCCTTTTAACCACCGCACAGTGAACCTGCTTACCCTCGGCAACACCCAGAAATCTGGTGCAGGATTTCACCAGCACCGGAAATGTGTACATGTCAGGCACGAACCCACCTGCAACCAGTCTCCTGTAAATCAAAACCGCCAGCTTCGGCGAGTCGCCGGCGGCGTATCCTGAGATCAATGCATTGAAGGGGAAAGAGGTCAGCTTTGCAGAGACCTGAAACAAGAAATCACATGGGTAGGTTTCAGAATGGACATGCTTTGCGAAAAAGTCAACAGCTTGGGTGGGAATGAAATCGTCCCTGACAATGCCGGATGTCACCAGCAAGGCGTGAATCAGCTTGAAAGTATTGAGCTCTCTGCATTTCTGAATTGCAGCCACAAGCCCACGTTTGAGTGGGTGCATGGTGCTTGGCGGAGGTGTTCATTTGGAACCTGTAAGAATGTAAAATCTTCTTTAAATAGCAACTAACTCACTCATCTGAAATCCAGAGACGACAAGCTGGAGCTGTAGAGAACGAAAGCCTTGATTCTTGCGTCACTACAACGACCATTCCATCTCCGGGATACTCCGTAATAATTACAAAAAGAAGAGAGAAATCTCAAATTTCAGCGAGATCGAAAATCTAGATAAATTAGTTGTTTTTTTGTTTTTGTTTTTCAAAAGGGATCGTTATCACTTTCTCTCTTGGGATTCGAACTCGAGAGCTATAATTCCTCTCAAGAACTGAAAACTTCTTTGCAAAAATGATGTCAACACATAAGACCCACAAAACACAAGACACAAAACACAAAACACATTTTTTGCTTGAGTTCTCAGTTCTCACATGATTTACGGTTCTCAGTGGAACCTCCCCTGTTGGGTGCATATATCTTACATCGCTCATAAAGCTCATAAGATGCACCTTTAAGTAAAGTTGGACTCTCCCACTCATTGCTAATTGGTTTGGGTGTGGAACCAACTTACTAACATGGTATCTGAGCGGATTTTAACCGCACCTCTGGATAAATCGGTCTAACGTATTGGTTATCTCCGCACGAGTTTCACTTGTTGGTGCATATATCCCACATCGCTCATAAAGCATTAGAACCAACTTACTAAGGCTGTGTTTGGTTTAGGGAAAATTTAGTGGAAAGGAAAATATGGCGGAAAATTGGTAAAATTCAATGTTTGGTTTATATGGAAAATATGAGGGAAAGTTAGAAGGAAAGTTAAGGTAAATTAAAAGAAGTTTTGAAATTTTCTTTCAATTTTTTCATTCTAAACCAAACAAAAAAAAAATAAGATGGAATCTATGATGAATTTCACTTTTCATCAAATTTTCCTTTTCCTATAATTTTCCCTAAACCAAACACAGCCTAACGGTATACAACAAATAATAGAAATGCAACTCATACAATTCATTTCAATAATCCCCAAATATTCACATACTCCCTCTGTCCTCTTTTACATGTCACTTAACCAAATTTTTTTGTCCACTTTTACTTGTCACTTATCAATTTTCAATGCGTATTTAATATCAACAACTACCTTAAAATGTCAAACATTAATCACTTCATTATCATAATCAATAAAAAATACATTCATCACCAATAATCATCTACCAATTTTACTTTTTGCACAAACTTTTTCAAAAAATTATCAACCACCTACCTATTTAATTTGTTCAACCTCTAGCATTAACTTCACCTTAATCTACTCAAATCAACCTTAAACGACATGTATCAGAGGACGAAGGGAGTATACTGGAACAATGAAAGTCGGAAGCTATTTTAACCTGAAAATTTCACCTAAATAAATTCTCCACAAACACCACAGACATGGGTTAACGCTTCCCGACATCTCCACGTTTCATGGTATTATTCATCCTGTTTCATGGTGAATTCGTTATTTCCTAAGCAAGCCATCCTGTTTCATAGTATTCATCCGATTGACTGACGCCAACTCTTATTAAATGTCTTGCCCAAAGGATCTTGGAACTAGGAAGCCATTCTGGCACAAGCTCATTAAAGTCCATGGAAAGCAATTAACATCAGCAACCGTGATCAGAAAGCAACAAGAACATACATTCCTCTGAGTAATTTTTGAGTATATCATGTCCACTTTCGTGTTGACAACACATTCAGAAATTGAAAAATCAAATTAAATTTCGCATAATTGATGAATGACACGTATAAATTTGACTAGACATATTCTGATTGATTATGTCCACGCACACACACAAAGTGTACATACTACACCTAAAAATTATCCACATATCGTTCCATTTTCTTCATTGATTTTCTAAGCAATAATTTCTCCTTCTCTATCACGCCCTCACTGAAACATCCTGCCACATAGAGCTAACAATTTCATCAACTCAAACTAATAATCGGCCTTAAACTTCTCTCAGATTCGATTTGGATATCGTTCTTGGTCTTGACGATCGGCCACTGGATTGTCTCATTGCCGCCTCTATTTCCGACTCCGACTCCGACTTTCTTCTTCCCGCGTTCATCCACGACTGGCTGCTGCCGTTGGTTTTATCGTCATAAAGCAGTCGTGGACTTGTGGGACTACTTGCCAATTTATATTTCTGGCGGGAGAAATTTGTATATTTTCTGTCTACGGGGCTAAGTTGTATATCGTCCAAATTTAGGGGCTAGAGAGAAAACAAATTCGGCTTAACTGAACTCAATTTTTTCACAGAGAAAAACATAAGTGGATAAGATGCCAAACAATCTAACGGCTATATGAAACAGCATAGTTTTTATAATTAGTCCCAATGTGTCATGTGTATAATAATTAAAATAATCATATTAATTAAATTATAATTTACATAATCACTCTTGTTTGTTTTGTTTTTAATAAAACCATAAACCATCAAATACTGACATATGTGTTTATGGCATAGTTATTAAAACCGGACCGGACCGGCCGGTTTGACTGAGAACCGGACTAGACATCGGTCCGGTTTGTAAATCTTATCGGATTGCATTATGAATCGATTAAAACCGGGTAAACCGGCTGATATATTGAAATATTACTGAACCGGTTTATTCTAATTAGAGATTTAATTAAAGTTAAATTAGTCTTGACAGACGATGTCTTTAACCAATAATGCTAGCAAAGTTAATTATTTCTTTATTTGTATTTAACATCTTATACTTTATATTTTGTAATTATTATTTCTAATTGAACCAATAGTTGAACTGGTATAAACCGCCGGTTCAACCGAAAAACCGAAAACCGGGGCCTTGACCATAAACCATCACATACTGGCATATGTGTTTATGGGATGGTCCAAATATGAAAAATGTAATTACTAAAATTAAACTCAAAACTGTCATCACATAGTTTATGCTTTTTTAGGTGGTGCAGTGAGTTTCATTTCCGTACTAAGATGGGAAAGCTCCCGTTCAACATCACGAATCTTAGAATAGTTTTCTTCCATGTACCAGCTGCCAACAAAAAATGAGGTAGATTGGGACAAAAAGTACAAACATGGTCCATGACAGGAATTAAAAGAAAAAAAAAATGTACGTAAAGACATTGACAAATATTTTCAATGATACCCTCACTTCAAAAAGAGGAATTCTTGGATGAATACAGTTCATCACAGGTGGACTGTGGACACCACCAATGGAGTGATGTAACGTGACACTTTGAAAAGTCAAAATAATAATTGTCGGTTTCCTATTAGTTGTAAAATTATTTTGATTTTGTAACGCGCCACATGGCTGATCAAAATGACATGTGACACCAACCCTATCAGTTAGTTCACTTCAGAAACAAGAGCTGAAGCCACATGAAAGAACAAGCATTGTGTAAATGACCGCAACTAAGCAGCAAGTAATAAAAAACTAATCAAGATTAAAATGTGTCGTTACAGTTGGACTTCTCATCCTGCTCCTACGAAAGCAAAGACGACAGGGAAGGAAAAAAGATGTCTGTCTGCCGGGCAATGGTTAGTATCTCCGAAGCCGCCCCACATATGTATGTCTGCATATATCTCGTTGGTGGTTAGGGGCCGCATACCCCCTCCACCTTGATAGTATATACCCATACTCACTGCGGGCCAGCTCACGTGCACACCCAGGACCTTGGAGTTGTTAGACAATAACCAAGATTACTATGCCAACACCATGTTAATTACTTCCAGTTTCCACTCAATATATGAGTACCCACTAAATGAAACTGGTAGCAGTGTGTGTTTTTCATTTGCTATTCAGATGTAAAAGATTGTCATAATTCCATCAAAAAGGACATTATTCCATTTTAACTATAGTAATCGCTACTTAGACGAAGTAAGAGGTGTGTTTTTCACCAATACGAATATCCAAACATGCCTCTCAATACCTTTTGAGAGACTGTTGCGGATCGACTACCTCTTTCTTCTTAGATAAGAACACTCAGGCCCTGTACTCCCCCCAGACCATCTCTCCTAACAAGCTGTTATATACAAGTTTAAGACTTTATATTCTCATAGAGCCTTTGTTTGTTAAACAGCTATCAAAGTATCAAGGCGCCTAGAGACCACTTCCCACCACTGACATCCATAACATACTGTAATAGCCAGTGAACATGCTTGGGTCCTCAAACCATATAAACTTTCTAAGATTACACTGTTAATTAGTAAGTTGGTTCCACACTCAAAATTAATTGGTAATGAGTGGGAGAGTCCAATTATACTTATAGGTTAGTGTTTTGAGTTGAATGAGCGATATGAGATACAATCCCTTTATATGCACCGACACCCCCTCACTTGCGAGATCGTTAGGCATGTTAGTAAATAAATATCTCGCAAGAGGGATTCGTGCGGACGTAACCAACACGTTTAACCGGTTAATCCAGGAGTGCGGCTAAAATCCGTTCTGATACCATGTTAGTAAGTTGATTTCATATTCAAAATCAATTGATAATCAATGAAAAAATTATAATACTAAATAATTTCGATGAGGGCACAGGTGATAACAATAATGTGAATAGAAAGTTGTCATGATGATTGACTTATCACCGCTACAACCTCATAATCGTACACCGACCGACTGTGAAAACTTATGAACCACAGCTCGTTAAACCATCAACCACATTTATGCCCCAATAAGACTGTACAGGCATAAGAGGGCCGCATCAGACTTTTCTTCAAGTCCGGCGACATTGTTTTTAACCCTAGTGATAATGTCTTAAGTGTGTCAAATAAAACACTTCTGAACAAGAAAACAAAGAAAATAATCCAGACAACACAAAACGCGCGCCGACAAACAAATATTCTATCACAAATGCAGATCCAATCCAAACATCTATTGTACAACATCAAAATCACTACCTCGAACCAAGTGTTTTATAAAATCCTCCACCTATGTTTACACCCACCAAATCAGCCTATGCTCAAGCTCCAATTAACTTCCAATCAGACTACTGCCAAACTACAAATTTATATATAAATAAATAAATGAAGAACTCAAGAGCATTAATTAAACCCTATCCCAAAATAACATCACAAGATATTAACAGCCAGAGTTTGAATAACAAGAAATGATTCGTACACAAATGTATGATTCAACCAACCGAACTCACTTCCTCAACTGCAGTTTCTCTTCTTTGATAACTTGATAAAGATCTCGGGGAGGAGGAAAGGGTTCGTCTGCTAATAAATTGTTTCCACACTCAAAATTAATTATTAATCAGTCAGAGGGTCTGACTATAATTATATGTTAGTGTTTGAGCTCAATGGGCTAGTGGGATACCATCTTTTATATGTACCAACACCCTCACTTGCGAGATCGTTAGGCGGATGAAACCGGTCTAATGTGTTGGTTACGTTCGCACGAGGTCCCATTTGTGAGATATTGATTCAGTATGGTATTGTTTGTCAGATTACGGTTTCGTCCACCTTACGATCTCGCAATTGAGGGGTGTTGGTCGATATGTGGCTTGCTACATCACCCATTGAATCAAAGATGTAATAATTAACTATAATTGAATTCTCCCACTCATTAACAATTAATTTTGAGCGTGAAACCAACTATGCTAACATCATCGCCATTTCCCCTCGTCGTCGATCTCTCTCAGATCAATTGCTCTGCAATTCACTGCATTGACGGTTGACCCGTCGGGTTGATCCGAAGTCCGACCAAGTGGCGGTCCAAATTTCTAATTAGCAGCAATCACTCATGACCCCGTGCGTCGTAAATTATTTTCCATCTTCTCCGTCTCCGTCGGCGTGCCTGACTTCATCAACTTCTCTAGGTGGCGCGCATGTTGCAGGCGAGGAAAGTGACACAGATGTTTAGAGACAAATGCATCATCATGTGAAACGCTGCGTTTCATCTAACAGAGAGTTCTTCCTTCTACGACTTAAACGGTGTCATTTAAGTCATCTTCCTCCTCCTATTTAATCTGCTCCTTTGTATTCATTCAAAAGAATTCAGAATTGTAACCGACTTCAAGATCGAGTTCGCGAACGAAATCGAAGGAGATTAATTATCTTGATCGTCATGTTGATGCATGTATATTTATCACTTTTATAGATATATTTAATAATTCATATTTATATTTATTAGAGATGGAATGAAATTTTTAATAAATACTTAGCGTTTCGTCCATCAACTCAATCCGATCGAAATCTCACATCCAACTGAGGATTGTCTCCTGGCCCCCTCCTACGTCTGAAGAGTGTATGAATCCTTAAACTAGACCCACCGGCCACTGAGGTTGAATGAGAAAATATATCGTGTGGGATGAGAAAAAAATTAAATCATCAAAATATTTAGGAAATGTGCTGTGAAGGTTATTTGGAGAGTTACAAAAATAAATAAAAAATTATTTTTAAGCTTAATTTGGACTATAAAAATAAAAATAAAAATAAATCATCTCCACAATCTGAGAGTCTAAAAATACATTATTATTTCTCCAATGACTATAGCTAGAGATCGAGCTATATTTTAGGTGGAGAATTGTACTACTGTCCACTCCTGCTATGCTCGCGTCGCTCTGCTCCATTTGATTCGCTTCCGATCTGCTGAGCTCCGACATCTTTTATCAGATATATGAGACATACTCAACAAAATAAAAAAAAATGGAGGAGTGATTAGGGTTCGATTTAGCGAATTTATGTCTCATGCTTAGGCTGTCTTGTTCCAAGAAAACCAATGCATGGAGGGGTGTCCAAGTCTAAGTCTAAGTCCAAGTCCATGTCCGACATTAATTATCGACGTACACGTACGTAGAAGCCAGACAAAGTAAATGCAGCCTGAACAGTGTCGATCCTCAGCTTTTGGGTCAGATCATATGTGTGAAACAGAAGAAACTTTATTATGCAGTGGAGGCTTAACTATTGCATTGTACCTTCAAAACGCGAAACAATGAACCCAAGCGTTTGCACCAACGGCTGGTTTTTCAGCTTTGAAAGCAGCTGCGTCCAGCTAGTTGATGATGTGCAAGTCCAATCACTTTATTAGATTCTTCTTTTGGTTTAGGGACGCAATTAATTGTGAGAATATGGTGTCCAGATCAGGTTAGAGTGAGAAAAGGAAAATGAGTGGTGAATGCAAGAGTGTTATCTTCTATCCCAAATGAGTGGCGAATGCAAGATTGTTATATATCTTCTAGGTTATAGATGTATAAGTTAAACACAGAGAAAATACACACGCACTCAATCATTCAGAAATTTTGAATCCGGAATCTCATGTAGGCAGGCCAACATCTGAACCAGCCTGGTGGCGAATCGGCAGTTGCAAGAGTGTGAGGGTCTCTGTTCTTTTAAGTGGAAAGAAATTGAACTAAAGCTGAATCATAAACTTTATAAGATCAACAAATTAAGAGAGATAATTCATTGAGATCGATCCTTAAGAAAAGTTTTGATTCTATGAACTGAACTGGGTTGAACCAGCCAAAGTCATGTTCAAGATCAACTCAGTTCGGCTTAGATCAACATATATATATGTCCTCACTCTATAAAATTATTCTCCTTTAGATAACCTTAAAAAACTGTTGTGTGACATGAAAAGGGGAATTAGCTGAACCAATAGTTGAATATGTGTCTGGCCTTTAGTTGGAGAACTGTGTTGATTTCAGTAGGGAAGAATTGTATTACTGTTATTTTATGTCAACATCCGATAAAAAAAGCTAGATTCGACTCTCATCACTGTCGGGAATAATTATTCGTCGGTCCTCTTTTATCACTAGCGCACACACCCTGATGAAAAATTAGGAAGAGCAGACGACTATCTAGATATATGAAAGAAGCTTCTCTATATCATGGGACATGCATTGACGAGAGAAAAAAAATGTCAAGATATAGCTACATGGTTCATTAGTTGTTTATAGGGAGGGGTGACCACAGACAAACTTATTGAGTGACTCGTGGCAGTAGCACCATGTTGTGAGGCAAAACTGGAACATGCCCACGAGTATTCGAAGTGATACTGACTCTCAGAACCCGTGTCTGTTGGGTTCCCACCTCACCACCCTACCCATGTATTGTGCATAGCTTAATTGACTTAAGTCCACACCCGATTATAATAATACAATGTGGGTGTAGCCCTACTAAAGACTGATAGTTTTGAGGAGGGTTTCGAGTAGCTAGTTCTCACGAGCGTCATGATGAATATTATATTCGTCGACGTCAAGTGTGCATTATTATAGAAGGTGTTTGAAATTCTTAACGTACTAAGACGTTGAATAGACGACGACACTTAACGCATCATCTAAAGTGTATCTGTATGAAACTCAAACACGGATGCATTTTTAAAAAGAATTCTGGTTCGATGCAGTCTTAACTTCATCAAAAAGGGGAAAGAAGCCTTAAATTAAAGTTATTGTTGAGACATAACATCGCGGGGAAATGAATTATATTTTAAAAATTAGTTGGATGTCTACAAGATATAGCAACTGTGCTTCCACTTGCAGGAGTCCCTTCCAAAGGTTGTTCACACACAGAAAGCAAATAGTTCCCGATTGGGCAACTGCCCATCCCATCTTGTCTTTCTCTCCTTAAATGTAAACCCTAAAATGACTACGTGGGGATACCAACCAGTGTCTCATCATGTACCTGCAGTTAGTATCCATCACAAGAGAGATTTTCAATAATAGATGCGTGAGATTCATCTCTGCAAAGTAGGAGTGTAAATAAAAAATCGATAAATTGATGAATCAAATCAAATCGAACTAGGTTCGGTTCAGTTTGAAATGTTAGTGGTTCGATTACGGTTTCAAATTTTGAAAAACTGACGATTAATGGTTTGATATAGTTTTTAATTTTTTTTCAAATTGAACCGATCCCAACCGAACAAAATTAGAATTTTTATGAAAATTCTCCTATTTATTAATTAAATTAGTCAATAAAGTTCATCAAAAAAATTAGCCGAACCGAATCAAACCATTTCGTTTGATTCGATCTGATTTTTTTAAAATTAACGGTTCGGTTCGGTTTCAAATTTCTCGAACAATTTAATTTTTTATTAAAAATTAAACCGAACCGAATCATTATACCCTCTGCTTGAAAGAATGTAGCCAAAAATCAGAACCAATATGGACCCTTCTATAATCTCTCCACAACTGAGAGAGAAACCTTTCTTTGAAATTTAGAGAACCATAAGCCCTTCTTTGCAAATTTTGAAATTGCCGTGATGGTGCTATAAAATTCCAAAGTTTGCGCTCACTCTTGGGCACCTTTGGCTTTTCACTTCTCTTAGCCACATTACTTCACTCAGCTAGCTCTCATATCATATTGAGTTAATCTTTACCTGTCTTTTTTTTTATCTCCCTTTCAATCTTCGATATACAATGCCTATAGATAATCAGCAGCAACAAAGTCCTCTAGTGTTTGACGCTTCGGTTCTAAGCCACCAAACTCAGATACCAAAAGAATTCATATGGCCTGATGAGGAGAGGCCTCAACCAAACCTACCCGAACTCCCCGTCCCGCTCCTCGACTTGAACGGGTTTCTAGCCCGTGATGCGGCTTCCGCAGATGAGGCGGCCAAACTAGTTGGCGAGGCATGCGAGAAACATGGCATCTTCTTGGTCGTCAACCATGGCGTGGACGCTAAGCTCTTGGAAGATGCTTGTAAATACATGGACCATTTCTTTGAGCTTCCCTTGGCTGTGAAGCAAATGGCTCAGAGAAAAGCTGGCGAGAATTGTGGCTATGCCAGTAGCTTCACTGGCCGGTTTTCTTCCAAGCTTCCATGGAAGGAAACCCTCTCGTTTCGCTTCTCCGGTGTGGAGAGTGAGGCCAACATAGTTCAAGAGTACTTCAAAGGGAAAATGGGCGAGGACTTCGAATATATTGGGTAACATAATTCATTTATTTCACACGCATATTTAAACTGTTCATAGTTTGATTTTGAACCGAACCGAACTAAAAGATATTATATTATTCGGCTCTATATTTTCAAAATTGGAATAATTTGGTTCTGGATTGAACTGTTTTATTTCGGTTCAGTCCAAAACTGAAAAATAGATAAAAGTATTCTTTTTCTCCACATATATAATTCTTATTTAATAACAATTTGAACTGATAATAAATCTATAAAATATCGGAACAAGTAAATTTTTTCATTGCTTGCTATACAAATATTTATGAAATAATGTAATAATCAATTTTGACTTTCAAATATCAATTAAGTAAAAGGAAAGAACAAATAAGTACATATTAATTTTATTATTACTTTAATAATTCGGTTTTCGGTGCGATCGAAACATAAATTAGCATAGCCGATAATAGAATTGTAATAATTTTGATGTTTCGGTTCGGTTTTGCAACAATCAAACCATTAACCATCAAAATCAAATTACTTTGAAACCGAATTAAATCGGTTTGGTTCAATTTTAAGTTTGGATTGAACTATGCTCTACATTCAACCATAAAAAATTCTTACGGTGAAAATTTTCAGAAACCATAACACTCATCGACTTTTCATACCATGACACTATATATATCCATTTTTATTTTTTGCTCGTGCCGATTTTGGAGGTTTTAACCTAATTAAAACCTCATTATGTTACTAAAACTAGGAGGATCTACCAGGACTACTGCAAGGCCATGAGCGGACTATCTCTCGCGATCATGGAGCTCTTGGGGATGAGCCTCGGCGTGGGGCGAGCCTACTTTCGGGACTTTTTCGAAGAGAACGATTCCATCATGAGACTTAACTACTACCCGCCATGCCAAAAACCGGATCAGACACTCGGGACAGGGCCCCATTGTGATCCAACATCCCTGACAATCCTTCACCAAGATCAAGTCAGCGGGCTTCAAGTCTTCGCAGATAACGAATGGCGGTCGGTTAGCCCTGTGGCGGACGCCTTCGTTGTCAACATCGGTGACACCTTCCTAGTATGAGATTATATCAGCCGCCACCCTAGCTTCATTTTTTCTTTTCTTTTCTTAATTGTTTGTTAAAACTTTTTTTGATGGATAATTATGTGCAGGCGCTTTCGAACGGGAGGTACAAGAGCTGTCTGCACAGGGCGGTGGTGAACAGCCAAAGGACTCGAAAATCGCTGGCCTTCTTTTTGTCCCCGAAGAAGGATAGGGTTGTGAGGCCTCCCAAGCAGCTGGTGAGCCCTAGCATGCCGAGAATTTATCCAGACTTTACATGGCCGACACTGCTAGAGTTCACTCAGAAACACTACAGGTCTGATATGAACACTCTTGATGCGTTCTCAAGCTGGGTTCCAGGGCATCATTGCTGCTCTAAGATCTTCAATAATTGAAGAATAAACAGTTAATTACCTTCTGCACTACGATGCATAAAAGCATAGCCAGTACTTAATCTCCACTATAATGAGCATTTTGCACATGGATGGAAGAGAGTGTAGTACGGAGAAATTTTTGAGTGGATTGTGGACACCATCACGTGGTATTTTGAAAAGTTAAAGCAGTGACGTATTTGGCGATTCATCACTGGTTTTGAATTTTTTTTTAACTTTTCAACGTGACATGTGAATAGGAAAGTATCATATAACTGTTCCGCTTTTGTGTATCCAACTGTGTCCACCCAAAAATATTTCCTTCTACCAATGGTTTTCAAGAGGTAAAATATTGCTTCATTATATAATAAAACTGTGATATTTATTCCGATCTAGTATAGCAGGACACTGACGATTCAATTAAATTTATAATTTTAATGAAACATTTTTCAACATTTAATTACTAATTTTTCTTTAGCAAATGCACGTACATTCATCTACTTTAATCTTACTAACACGCAATGAACTGTTTGCTAGAATTATTCTCCATATGCGACACTCATCAGAGTTCATCAAATATCTTTGTCCTGTGTAACTGTGTTTGGTTTAGAGAAAATAAGAGAAAAAAGAAAATGGGAGGGAAAATGAATTCTTCCGTTATTCTATTTTTTTTTTGTATGGTTTGGGGTGTGAAATTGTGAGAAAAACACAAAAACCACTCTTTAATTAAAATAAATTTTCCGTCTAATTACTTCTTTCATTTTTCTTAAATCAAACATGGAATTTTCATCTAATTTTTCCTCAAATTTTCTTTTTTCTACTATTTTCCCAAACCAAACAAAGCCTTGAGGAACATTTTGTCATTTTGTTATGAGAACTCTGTTTTTTGTTATGACTACTAGTGTAAATCTACAGGTACATTTTTGTCATTATGTCCCATCATATTCTATATAAACATAAACCAGCTAGGTAAACTCTGATTTTGTATTATTGTCTGATTTTTCTAGTTTTTACCCTTGAGAGATTCTATATACTATCCTTTGTCTTCCAGGTAATTCGGCTAACTATCCGATCCTATAATTAATCTGAGAAGGGTCCCTGTAAACTTTCACAAAGCTTTTTATTTTAGAACAAGGAGCAAAGCTGTAGTTTCTAGTATATATACATTATTATCTCTAACCCTAAATCTCTGACGCTATCTAGATGTATTTCTTCTTTTTTTTGCGCACATGCTTTATCACACAGACACGATTTTGTTCTGTCGAAGGATCCAAATCATAGTATTAAAATCGGACAGGTCGACCAGTTCAATATTGGTTGTACCCGGACCAAGTTTTGGCCCGGCTGACTCATTGTTACTGGACTGCACACTGAGCCGACCAAAACAGATTAAATTGGTCGGTCTAAATTACAGAAAATCACTTAAGCCGTCTGATTTTGTTATGAACGGTCTTGAAATGAACAGCTTAACAAATGCTTACTCAACCGCCAAGAACTATCTAGGTTGTCTGTTTTAAATTATAATTTGTTAAATATATAACTCTAGTTCTTAGTTGATCTCCGGTACAATTTTAATAACAATTCATGCTAAATCAGGCTTGGGCCTTGTGACACTCTCCAGTAGCTAGTTAGGGTTATTAAATTTAACCTAGCTAACTTGAAAAGTTACATGCTTAATTGGTATGCAGAATCCACCAGTTGTAGCTAGAGTGATGAAGCAAGTACTGGTTAGACCAGATGCTGGTAATTCGCTGGAATCCACAAGACAAAAGAATGGATAGGGTTCTAAGGATTGCATGGAATATCTCATCTTCGAACCATTGGCTGGCGCAATCTCAGATTATTGAATAAAACCGAACGCATGTGTTGGGTGATCAGTCCCTCTCCAAACATTTATCATTGTAGTTCATAATAGAGCCTTTGTAGCTCATCAATATCGGCATATTCTGACCTTCGTGTATTTGATATACATACATATACACGCACATAGTCACACCATGTCGTCTGGCTTCGCATCATAAGTCTCCGTATAGATCCAAGAGGCACCACATGGTGACATTATGCATGATTAAGATGATGATGGATAATAGCTGGAAAAAATCCAACAGAGGAGTCCACAAGAACAACTTTGCTTTCATGAAAATTGTCATTTACATGAGAACAGTCCAAAGTTTCACACAATATTGTCTTGTTTTCCACTACCAGAATTTTTTTTGGTACCGGGGGCCAAATCCCCGAAACGACACCTAAAAGTCCCCGAAACCACCATTTCGTTATCAGGGAAAATATGTGAGGCGAGCTGATCGATCCCGATGCTGCCCCCGAAAAATATTCTAGCGGGAGATTTCGCGGGGGTTAGGAGGCATTTGCAGGGGAAGATTTTAGCGGGCCGATTTCAGGGCGGAGGATTGAGGGGGGTTGCGAGGGAGAGGGGATTTTCGGGAGGCGGGGCGGGGGTGAATGTGGTTTAATGTGTTAATTAGGTTAATTAATTTAGATTTAAATTAATTAGGTTAAATATATTTTAAATGTCCACTAAATTTAGTTATTTTTTATTTTGATTAACTTTAAGAACTAGAATGTAAATTTAGAGTTATATTATTATATTACGAAAGATTTTGTAATTTTATATTTTTGTTATTTTTAAGGATTAGAATGTATATTTTATAATTATATTTTTATGTTATATACGGTTTAGACATGTAAATTAAGTGTCGTAGTAGATAATTTTGGGTGTTGGAGGGGGTTGGCGGGGGAGTTAGTTTTATTTATTAGGTTAATGTATTAATTTGGTTAATGTTAATTTAGGCTTATATTAATTAGTTTAAATAGGTTTAGGTTTCCATTAAAAAAATAATACTAATTAAGATAAATATAATCTAAATAATTTTATTAACTAAAATAATAAAATCTAAAATCTAATTTCATTTAATTAATAAATTAATTGATATTTATACTTTTAATTAACTGTTACATAAATTAAATTATCCTAAATCAAAACTTATTCACCCCTCTCCCTGAATCTTAAAAATTAACCTTCAATCAAACTAAATTAAATGATAAATCAAAATAATAAATTAATAAATTACATGAACCCATAAACTTAATCCCGTGTTAAATTGTGAACAAAGATTAATTACATTTATTTCTCGCAATCTCCCGAAATCATTCCCCGAATTTCCCCGACCAGATAATTCCTTTCCGATATCTCCCGAAATACTCCCCCCCTACAAACAAATTTCCGAATCAGAAAATTATTATGGTAGTGTTCTATCGGTAGCTGCAGCGACTACTGCCCTATTTCTTCTTATGTTTTCTACTGCACTGCTCCGCTAGAAACCCCTAGCCATGGAAATTGAATTGTATACTTCAGTCGAACTCATAGTCGCAATAAGTGAAGATCCGGCCAGCAACCGGAACAAATTGAACACTACGTGTTAGGGTTTCGCTTCTCTTCTCTACTTTTTGTAACTGATGCCAAATATGGTCGACCAGTTCCCGACAAGTAGGGTTCTAAACAAATAGAGCTTGCACGTTATTTGTTTGTTCATTAAGGCTGTGTTTGGTTTAGGAAAAATATGAGGGGAAGGAAAATTTATGAGAAAATGAGGAAGAACTATTTGTTTGGATTAAGAAAAATTAAGGATGGAAAAAATAAATAAAAAGTTAGATGGAAAATAGGAAAAAAAATTATTTAAATTAAAAAAAAAATTATTACTTCTAGAAAATTTTCCATCCAAACCAAATAAAGGAAAAGTAAAATGAATTTTATGAGGGATTCATTTTTCCTAAAATTTTCCTTTCTCCCTAACTTTTCTCAAACCAAACACGGCCTAAAAATTTCACAAGTTAAGTTTTTGAAGAATTTTTAAAATAGATATATCTTTGTGTTCGGCTATTTAACTTTAAAGGGTTCAAATCATCGAAATTCATTCGAGCACTTAGATTGATATGAAATAAGTATGAATATTCAATGAACTAGATTTACACAAACTACTTATATTCAAGAATCCCACTTCCTCAGTAAATTTCAATTTTATAAAAAATATTTCTAATAATAAAGTTCAAAAACGAGTCTCACACAAACTGTAAATAAGTTCTAGTCTAACTTTTATACAAGCACATAAATAAACTGTTTTGCGAACATAATGAATGGAATACCTAGTTGCTCATATTCAGTTATGTTCGGCTCGTTTATTTAACGAATTTAAAACTATGTTCGATTTTAGCTCGTTTATTTCTGAACGAGTTTTGACCGCACTTTTACCGAACATGTTCACAAATAGTTCACAAGTGCATTGACTTGCTTGCACCAATTTTACCATCAAACCTACCCCATTCTTATTTATTTTCAGTTCTATTATACTTTTAAAAACCGCCTGATTTATTTTCGATTCTATTACATTTTTAAAACCATTTTTTAGTGTTATTGAATATGTCTATTATTCGGATATGACCAAAATCTGATGTTAATAAAGCTTAAGTATATCAAATTCGATGTTACTGACAACGAGTTTCTCTTACTATTAATAATAACGGTTTCAAAATGCTTTATTACTAGTATATTAACAACATTTTATTTAACAATATGATTAAATAGAAAACAAAGCAAGAGGATGGATAAATTTAATACAAACAATTTAAATAAGACATATTTTAGAAAAATCATTATATTGAGTGATTCAATTTGAAAGCAATATTTGTTTAGAATCATATTCTAGCTAACAGTCAAACAATTTGTTGTGAGCGAAGTTATATTTTAAAGTGTCAATATCAAATTAAACCTCATGTGTAAGTCTTTCTAATATTATTTATATTAATCTATATACTTGGTAACCAGTGATTGGTGATCTAGTCTACTATAACTTTTTTCGAAGCAAATTTTCTGGATATTTAAAATTTGATTCTATATTTTTAATGAAATGTGTGAAAATATTTGCATCTATTAGTACATATAAAACAGTTATACTGACCCACAGAACACCACGAATAATTTCCATTAAAAATAATCTCATAGTACATGTCTAGTAGCCTTAATAGAATAAGTGGATATTATTAGTACCGTGATAATAATTTTATTTATTAATCCTGTTTTTAAATTCTTTGTTTCACAAATATAAATCAAAATATTATATCTTCAAAACGTCGTCGTTACAGCCGACCCTCCTGCCCCACAACTAGGGGTGTTCACAGGTCCGAAATCGGACCGGACTGGAACCGCTTTGGACCGGAACTGAAATCGAGGACTCGTTCAGACCATAATCATAAAAAATTAATTAAATTTTAATATAAATGTGAATTAAAAATAATTTAATTTATATATTAAATAAGATATATATAAGTATTTAATAAAAAAATATTTTATTAAAAAATTACCTAACCGGTCCAAATTTAATTTAATTTTTCAGAAGGTATTATTTAAAATCTATTAAAAATATTAGAATTGATTTTTCCATTTTTGACCAAATCGAAATAAATCAATTTGGTATAAAAATAGTTTGTTAAAATTATTCAATCTCCATTTATGAGGATATAAAACCATTTAAACAACTTAATTATGATCGATTAGTTACATTCAAATTCCAAATTAATTATTTTTTGTATTTCTCTCTTTCACGATGATAATTAATGAGAGTTAAAATCAATCAATTTTTACTGTAAATTGATTGTAACATTCCACCTACGGTAAATTTTATGCTTTAGTGTCCACAGAGTGAGAAACGAAGTTGTATATAATATTATGGTATGTGTTTGTGATATTGAATTCAATACTATGAAAATAAAAATACACAAAAAAATTTTCATCCAATATGAAATAATCAAAATATATTAATTTGCTTTCCATTTGTTGAATGAGGTTTTGACATTTATATAAGTAAACGGGTGTACCTGTACCATATGTAATTAATACTTCCACAAAAATTTATAAAATAATAAATTCGTGCATTTGCACTGGACTTAATGCATAATTACTCTTTCGGTTCTTTTTTACACGTCACTTAATTGAATTTTTTTGTCCACTTTTATTTGTCACATAATAATTTTCAATGCGTATTTAATATAACAATTACCTTAAAATATAAAACATTAATCATTTCTTTATCATAATTAATAAAAAAATCATTAATAATTTACTAATATTACTTTTTGTATGAATTTTCTTAAAAAAATATAAACCATATACTCATTAAATTTGTTCAAACGCTAACATTTATTTCACTTTAATCTACTCAAATTACGGCATCATTTAAGCGCCCGCACATTACGCAAGAATATCAATGCCATTAACTGCACTAATCCTTAGTTAATTACACTTATTATGGGATTCTATCTGCGAGCAGGCCGACCTGATAAATCCTCGCATTCACAGCAGCGACATCTTCTCTTCCACACCTCCCGGGATTCCTCCGATCCGACATTCGCAAGCTTCCGACGTGGATCTTTGCCTTCTCGCTTCCGATTCCGCCGGATCCTTCCAATTTCAAGGTCTTTTTGCCCCTATGAGATCTGTTATGTTTATGTGGGAATGTGCGCGTGCAAGCTGTTTGATTTTAGGTAAAAATGAAATCCGGTCGGTCAAGTCAGTGTGCTTTTTTTTTTTCTTTTTAAGGGATCGATAGTGGTTGAACAATAAAATTCATGTAAAAAGTAAAACTGATAGATTATTACTCGTGAATAATGAATTTTTTATTGATTATGATAATGAAGTGATTAATATTTGACGTTTTAAGGTAGTTGTTGATATTAAATACCTATTGAAAATTATTAAGTGATAAGTAAAAGTGGATAAAAAAATTTGATTAAGTGACATGCAAAGAGTACAAAGAAAGTAAATTATAACTAAAAAAATAAAAAATAGGTATTAATTAAGCAACAGGTAAAAAATAGCAGAAAGAGTACCTTAAAGTATTTCCTTGTATTATTACTAGGTGTGTATATGCTTTTCTTGGTTTTCTTTTTTGAGTTGTAGATGGTGCCGATGTATTAGTATGAAGCAGGAGCCTTGAATTCTTGGAATCTGGTTTTGCTACTAGTAGCTGATGGACTTTTTAAAAATATTTTGAATTGGATATTGGTTTATCAGAGTGCAGACTTCGAGTTTCATGCTGCTGAAGTTAGTTTGAATTTCTTGGTTTTGTCAGGGACTCATTGGCAGCTTATATTTGGTTGGTGAGGTGCTGGATGATTCTAACCACTGCTGGAGCTTTCATATAGAGAGACTCAGCTGCACAAGGTTTTGTAAGATCCAGTTGGTGGATGGTTTAACACGGTTTGTGGAGTCTATGGTTTTTGAGTATGATAGTTGAAGCAAACAATTAAGTTGAAAATCCATGACTGTTTCGTTATCCAAGGGGTTTCACGGCATAGCTGCCTTTCCACACAAGTTGTCCTCCATTGTTGTAACAGTTGGAGGATTAGCATTGTTCTTGGTTTTGGGTTCCTTACTGATATCTCATCCAATTAGTTCGGCGATTACTGGGTATATTTACAATGCAAATCACTCAGTAAATGCGTTGACGGCCATTAAGGAGATCAGTCAGAGTAGCATCCGTAATTCTGATTATGGAAATGCTAATGTGGTTGACAAAGATGCTGATGATGGCTCCACGTCTCAAGCACCCCCGAATTTCTCCAATTCAGAAACCAAGGATATTGTAGATAAGCCAGAGACTGTTACTCCATTGTTTTCTAGTACAACCCAAGTGGATAGCTCTTCAAAGTCTGGAAATCCTAGTGGTTCAGATATTGTTGACCCTCTGAAAAACTCAGATAGGATATCGACTGGGTTGCATAACCACTCTGATGATTCTTCACCCAAAACTTCCGAAGAGACTACACCAACTTCTCGTAATGAAGAAACTAACACCAATCCAGTGAATTTAGGTAAGCTTTTTCTATCACAACTCTTCTCTTTTTTGATATACTGCGTATATTCCACAAATGTGATTATCGTTTATTGAGTACAACTATGGATAGAAAGGAACCACATAAGACAAGCAGGGTAGCTCAGTTAGTGAGTGCCTTCATTTGAGTGGGGTTAAAACTCTCGAGTTCGAGTCTTCAAGGGGGAATGGGAGAACTAGTATTGATCCCTTTTTATTAAAAAAAAAAGAAGAAGAAAGGAACCACATATGGGGAAAGTAAACGAATAACATTAAAAAGGATTTTCACAAGTGATGAGACAATTTTAATTACTTTGTCTTAATCATCAGGCCCTTGCAAAATGACTTTGTCCTATTTAGAATCGGCCATCTTTTCCAAAAAAAAAAGAAAGATAAGATTTTTGTGTTTCCAGACTCACTCGAGCTATACATTTCTTCGGTTAATATTACTTTGTTGATGTTTCTCTGGATTGCTTTTCAGTAACTTAGTTCTTAAAGAATTTTCTTACTTGTTCAATCAATTACTTTTCTTTGAGATGGTTATTTGAGGCTGCAAGTCAGCTGTTTATTCTAACAATTTTTAACTCATTACCAATCTGTCTATTATCTTTCTTTTTTCTCTGTAAATGGTAGATTGTGATCTATACCATGGACATTGGATTTATGATTCTAATGGACCGCTTTACACGAACAACACATGCCCTGTAATCACTCAGATGCAAAATTGTCAAGGAAACGGGAGGCCTGATCATGATTATCAGAATTACAGATGGAAGCCTGCTCAGTGCGATCTTCCAAGATTTGACCCAAGGAAGTTCCTGGATTTGATGAGAGGGAAGACTCTGGCCTTCATCGGTGATTCTGTCGCTAGGAACCAGATGGAGTCCCTCCTTTGTATCTTGTGGCAGGTGAATATATTTGTTTTGCATAATTATAAAAGAGAACAGTATGATGATGATGTCAATAACAAATGATGATGAGTTCATCTTACTTTGCTGTTCCAGGTTGAAGCTCCAAAAAATAGGGGAAACCGAAAAATGCAACGATGGCATTTTAAATCTACCAATGTAATGATCGCCCGAATATGGTCCTCATGGTTAGTCCATAGAGCGTCAGAGCGATTTGATTTTGCACCAGCCGGTGTGGACAAGCTGCACCTTGATGTGCCTGATGAGACTTTTATGGAATTCATCCCCACCTTTGATGTCGTGGTTCTTTCCTCTGGTCATTGGTTTGCGAAACAGTCAGTTTACATCCTAAACAACGAAATTGTCGGTGGGCAGTTGTGGTGGCCGGATAAATCCCGCACACAGAAGATCAGCAATGTCCAGGCCTTCGGGATTTCAGTGGAAACCATCCTGACCGCATTGGTTACCCATCCCAATTACACAGGCTTGACAATAGTGCGCTCCTACTCGCCTGACCACTACGAGGGCGGGGCATGGAACACCGGAGGTTCATGCACCGGAAAAGTGAAGCCTGCTACAGAACTAGTTGAAAACGGCTTCACAAACGTAATGCACGAGCAGCAAGTGACAGGCTTCAACAAGGCTGTGAAGAAGCAAACAAACACGTCCGAGTTAAGACTGATGGACATCACTGAAGCCTTTGGGTATCGCCGCGACGGGCATCCAGGGCCTTACAGAAGTCCAGATCCAAACAAGATTACCAAGCGCGGCCCTGATGGGAGGCCCCCGCCGCAGGACTGCCTGCACTGGTGCATGCCTGGTCCTGTCGATACGTGGAATGAATTAGTGATGGAGATCATAAGGAGGGAATTTGAAGGTAAGCAGAATCTTCCGTCATGAATTACTCAACTGTGAGGTCCCTAGTCGCCATTCTTCTTGATTTTGTAGCTGAAGCTGTCTGTAGAATACAAGCTTACAGTTTCCACTTGAAGATCTAGCAATACCACTAGTCGTCTGAGTGATTCTTGGGTTGCGATGGACACCACTAATTCGGTGGACTGATTGCTTGAAAAATCAAAATTACACTATTTATCATTGATTTAAAATTTATATTAATTTTTTAACGCGGCATATGACGACTCCTCATTAATGATGTCCACCCAAAAATTTCTCTAAATTGTCTATGTATAACAAGTTGAGAGTTGTAAAATTTGATTGAACCATTAGTCCTTGTATTTTATGAGGATATTTTTTTTTTTGGATTGGCAGGCACACACGGCATTAATTGTTGTTATCAATGCAAACATTTTTAGTGGTGAAATTATAATCTTCAGCAATGAATGTCTCATCTTTAGCAACGACATTTCTCTAATAAAGACATTTTCTGCCATGTTTTTTTCAGATGTTTTAAATTATGTCACTTTTTAGAAATAGATTATCATTAATACGTTAGCTCATTATTCTCACTTAGAGCTCGAGTTGATTCTAATCAAAATTACTTAATATAAATAAATTTTATTTTCCATGCAAAATTAGCTATAATTTTGCAATATTATAACCAAATATTATACTATACAAACTCTTTTTTTTGTCATTTATCATTTATAAGGATTGTGTTTCGAAGCAGCCAAACAACAAATAGTAAAATAAAAATTGTGTCGTACGATCAAGATATGACACATGTTCAGTAATTAAAATAATAATATAATTAGTATTTGTTTTTACAAAACCAGATGGTACAGTGATATAGTTAGAAATCATGTGTTTTTATTTGAAAATGCCGCTGTTTATTATGTAATTATGTACCGTTAGCCTTATGGTGCTAATCGCCAACTCTTATACAAAATAAAATATATATAATAGAATAGGATACGTCCAGGTGTCTGTCTGTACGATGCTCCCGGGCGGTCCGGTTCGTTTCGGTTTGATTCTGTTTCAAATTTTAAAAAATCATTCTGTTTACAGTTTCATATTTTAGAATAGGATGATTAATAATTTGGTTCAATTTTTAAATTTTTTCAAACCGAACCATTAGAACGACGAGTGCCTTTACTGTACGAAATAAAATAAAATAACAAAAGAAATTATAGCATTCATGTATCATATGCAAAAATAGATCTCATTAGATTTTTGAAACTGGGTAGTAAAGTTTATAATTTCCGTTTGCTACTTTATCTTAATTCAAATTAGGATATAAATTAAAAAAAATATCTGTAAAAAAATGAGAATGCGTCACGTGTAAAATAAAATTTCTCCAAACGTCTATGTTGATAATTTTCAGAAGATATTTTTGAAAAAAAGAAATTTTTTAATAAAATGTTTAATTCGAATGTGCAAAACATAAACAAGAAGAGTATTTTTCTGCATTTTTCAATGATCGTCATCTTCTCCCCATTTCAAGCGCTCCGGTTTTGATCGCCCATTCTTATCTACCGGAGGTGGAATCTGCAACGCTTACTGGCCAGCCAATCAAATTCACCGATCAATCCTCAGCAGGTACGTTTAAATTTTTTTTAAAATTTTTTCCAGGATTTGTTGGTTTCATCGCCCTGGTCATTGCTGCTAATTTTCCGCTCCTGCAATCTTCTACAATCATCGTTCCCGTAGCTCTGCAAATGTCCTCCATATTTTCCTTGATCATGCTTTTTAGGGTTCGGCATTGGAATTTCAATTTTCTGAACTTTTTCGTGAATTTCAAAGCGCTTCTGCTACAGTGATTGAATGTATGTGGAAGGGAATCCAAAGCGCTTCTGCAATGGTGTTCTGCTTGAAACAGCAGGATCTGAATTTGTTATATCTCACGCATTCGGTTGCAATAATTTTCATCTTGTAGGAAAACTCTACTCGAGATGCTAATTAGGTCTATCATTGTATCAGTCGCTCTTCATTTATGGCAATGTTAAGTGCTCCAATGCAATATCATATGCAGATGAATACAACTGATGATCACCAGAATTTGTCTGCGCAAACAAAAGAATCACACCTGACTTCATTTGATCATTTCTTGCTAATACTCTTTGTGCTGGCCTGAATTTTCAGTATGTCCATACCTCAGAAAGATCCGCTGTTGCAATTGGTAACTACTTGTGGATCTCTCGTACACGAGCTCCAGGTCCGCTTCATCAGCGCCTTTCGAATTCATGTATCCTGCAAATGTTTCTCTTTTTCGGGTCATCAAGAGTTAAATGCAAATATGATTGATTTTACTGGGGGTATTGTTTGATTGGATTTGTGAACTTATTATCAGATAATATGGGATGAAGTTGGGGAGTCGGGTGCTGATCGGGACAGAATGCTGGATGAGCTCCAGCAGGAGTGTTTAGATGTGTACAGAAGAAAAGTGGATCATGCTAATATACAAAGAGCTCAGCTACGGCAAACTATTGCTGATTCGGAAGCGGAGCTTGCAGAGATCTGTTCCCAAATGGGGGAGCGGCCAGTTCATATAAGGCAGGTTCGAGTTCAATGCCATCTTAGCAAGCACATCTCTGTTGAAGTTTTTGTATTATGTGTTGAACTGGTTTTGGTTTTTCGGTTGTCTGTTTTAGTATGAACAAAATGTTGGAAGCTTGAGGGAGGAGCTCCAACTCATTCTTCCCCAACTAGAGGAAATGCGCAAGAGGAAATGCGATAGAAGAAGCCAGATTAATTTAGTGATGGAACAAATCCGTGAGATGTCGATTGAATTGTACAGAACAACAGAACACGCCGCCTCGAGAACTGACGTGGATGAGGGTGATTTATCGATGAGGAGGCTTGATGATTTGCATCGAGTGTTGCAGGCACTTCAAAAAGAGAAGGTTTTTTTATTTTTGATTTTTGTTCGAGCATTTATCTTTTGCTGTATCGAAGTGCTGACAGTTGCCCGATGAGTGATTTGACGATGTTCGATTTGCAGAGTGATCGCCAAGAACAGGTCCAGGGTCATCTGAACACGCTGAACTGCCTTTGCTTGGTGCTGGGTATCGACTTCCTGCAAACAGTCAGCCCAGTGCATCCTGGTCTTTGTGATTCCAATAGTGAAACGAGTGTGAGTGATGATATCATACGGCGCTTGTCCGATGCCGTACAAAACACGAGAGTGACTAAAATACAAAGAATGCAGAAGGTAAATCACGAGAATATTGTTGGAAACAGAAATGGTCGATGGGTTGTCAGTGTTCTTTTTTTTTTCTTGTCAACCACAGCTCCAAGATCTCACCTCCTCCATGTTGGAGCTGTGGGATCTGATGGACACGCCGACCGAGGAGCAGCAAGCATTTCAAAATGTCACTTGTAACATAGCTGCTTCAGAAGATGAGATAACCGAGCCAAACATGCTCTCTATCGACTCCTTGAAAAAAGTATGTAGGCGCCTTCTAATTGGCTTATCATTGCCAGGATCCTCCTGTATTCTGGTCCGAATTCACCTTGATTTTTTGGCTCCACCATGTAGGTTGAAGAGGAAGTGTGTCGACTGGAGAAGCTTAAATCGAGCAAGATGAAAGAGCTGATACTAAGGAAAAGGTCGGAGTTGGAGGAGCTATGTAAGAAGACGCATCTGGTTTTAGAAACAGACGCTGCAGGTGAACTGGCAACTGAGGCCATCGAATCAGGTATTAATCTCGTCGTTGAAAATGAGCAGAAGTGAAGTATTCATATTTTAGCATTCTCGGTGCATCTCATGTCCAGGAGTTGTGGATGTCACTTATGTTCTTGAAAACATTGAGCTTCAAATTGGAAAAGTTAAGGAGGAGGCTCTGAGCCGGAAAGATATACTGGAGAAAGTTGAGAAGTGGATGGCTGCTTGTGAGGAAGAGCAATGGCTTGAAGATTACAACAAAGTACAGTCACTCGTTTTTACTATCCCATCAATGTTTTTCTTCTCTTTCGCAATGATTGATCCAATTTCTTTCGCAATGATTGATCCATTGTCAGGATGAAAATCGGTACAATATTGGAAGAGGCTCTCATCTCATACTTAAGCGGGCTGAGAAAGCTCGCGCTCTTGTGAGCAAAATCCCAGGTTTGTGAATCTTCTATTTCTGGATAAAAGTCGCTACTGAGCATGGCCTACTGGCGTTCATAGTAGTCTGGCCGGATATCTTATAAAATCCCATATCTTATTGAACATGTGGATGAAATGATCCTCTCTACTTGTTGTAATTCTGCCAGGTTTGGTGGAAGGCCTGATGTTCAAAACACTGGTGTGGGAGCAGGAGAATGAGTCCGAGTTCACTTATGACGGTGTGAGTACATCTAAAACTATTTAAAGTAACAACTAACAAGTCTTCAGAAGTTCACCATTTTGAATTTCGACTCTTTGTGGTTTTGAAGTTATTAGTGTACTCTTTATCTCAACGACATGATAGTGCAGGTTCGACTTGTTTCTATGCTTGAGGATTACACAGCAATGCGTGAGGAAAAAGAGCAACAACGCAGAAGACAGAGGGTAACTAATCTATTTGCCTTAGTTGATTTCACCTTGTTGTTACGTGATTACTGACTGTGTTTCGTGGGTGCAACTTAAAATGCGTTTTAGGACCAGAAAAAACTCCAGGGACAGCAAACGGTCGAAAAGGATTCATTCTTGGGATCCAAACAAAGTCCTCTGAAACCTGTAAGTGTTAAGAAGACGCGTGAGGCTTGGGCCACTAGTTCCAGCAACAAAAACGGGTCCCTTCAAACTCCCAAAACAGATACTGCAAAGGCTAATGGTAAGACACTTGTGTTCTCCCTTGACGGTTCATATGATGTCAATCTGTTGGGAATCTTCAGCTGACCTTCTGATGAATTGACGTTGTAGTTTTGCACATTGAGAGTGTTGTTTTTTAGAGTTGAAATTTTGCTGAGCTGAATTTAACTTCGCTTAACTGTATTTTTCTGTTATGACTAACAATTAGAATTAGGTTTTGTTACCGAGTTTAGAGAGAATGAGAGAGAAAGAGTTTGAAAGAACAAGAGATGAAAGTGAAATAGAAAATTCAAGCATAAAAATAAAAATAGTTGTTCCCGAGTTCAGTAGGTGGCTGAGGAGAATAAGAGTAAAGAAATGTCACACTTACTAAAATATTTAGGCAAATTAAAAACTAAATTTTAGTTGTTGAATAACAAAGGGTAAAATCATCTTTTATAACCCAAATATCTTCAAATCCTCCCAAATCGGAGGGAAAGAGAAGTGGAGTTCTAATTCCTCTAAATCTCTTCGAATCCCTCCATAAACAGGACACACTTTTTTACTTACTTTCCTTCCAAATTCTTCCATTTCTCTTTAAATTTGATTTAGGAACACTACCTTAGTTTTATTGTAGCAAACTCAAATTTTCTGTAAAAAAGATAAGGAACTAAGCTGAACTGAGGTCAAAAAAATTCCGATTCGAATTCAACTCCAACTGACAGACCCTGAGTTGCAATGTTCTCCAGAGATTGTCTCTGGCTTTTAGTGATTGCTACTTTTGTGTTTCAGGTAAGCGAGAGCATGACCTTTTAGGAGCATCACTCAAGAAACATGGCCTGATTGCGGCTGATCCTTGTGACTCACCTTCAGTCCGAAGACCGTTTTCCTCCATCCCATCCCCGACTCCACGTAGTAGAAGCCATTCGTCGGACATGGAGGAAGCAGATCCAAACATACATCACCGACAGAATGAGCACTTACCAAGAACAAAACTGCTCAGCAAGAATCTGTCATTCCCGCTCAAGAACAAACATGTAGCTGAGGAAGAGAACGACGACCCCTAACCAACATCCTTAGACAACAAAGTTGAAGATTGTGCAGAGACCGGTGAAATCTCGTTTGAGGAGTGGGGGCCCGGGTCTAGACTGCCTGCATAGTTTAAAGTTGATGCTAAGCTCGGGCGGAGCTCGTCAAGGCTTCATGCATTAGGTTCCTGTAAACTACTCGGATGTTAAATTCGCATTTTGTTGGTCAAAACTCGGTGTACCGTCAACATGTAACACAAATATTATTTGTCCCTATATGGGGAAGCCTGAAGAAAAATACTTGAGGCAGATTTTTCATGTAATCTATAGCTAATATTGATATGCAGATAGGTTATTTATTAAAATATAATATGAAAAAAATCGGATCTGATATCAAACTATCAGACCACTCATACTTCGCCATAATTATAAAAATTCAGATTTTATGTCAATTCATTCATACGTCTGGATTCTGGTTCACGATGCGACAGGTTGATTTGAATATTTGATTGATCTGGACGCGAATTCAGTTAACATGAATATTGTATTATAAAATTATATTTAAATGAACATTAATATTGAACAACTAGTCTGTGGTTAGGTAGCCGAACTGGTGGATCGCTCGCACTTACAAATTCATGTTCGGATTGACACTAAGCCTGATTTAAATATCATTTAATAATAAAAAACGTGGATTCTCCTAAATAAAAATATTTTGCTTTATAATTTGATATTCATTATATCTATAATCCTATTTTACCAAACCATTTAAAATGCGTATTGTATAAATCTTTATGTTAAATAAATGAAGGGAAACATTAATCAAATAAATAATAACGATACATACAGTATTCATTAATTATAATGATATACATATTTATTTGTTTATACATATATTTATCGGTTGTTGTGATATTAATTAATACAATTAAACAGTAAATCACACAAATTACCAGACGCGTTGAATAAATTAATCTATCTCGACCCGCTCGCAATCGCAATTCTCTGTTCCATCAATCCATCCGCATCACCACGAATCAGTATCAGAACGACTGCCGGACGCTGCTGCTTGGCCAACCCACAGACGCTGCTGCTGCTCCGTTCGTCTTCGCTGACCGGGCAACTGCACGAGGTGAATCATTTTGGTAGAGTTTTGCTCATCTGCTGATCAATCCGAAGCGTAATTGTGTATTTGATGCGGTTACGATACCAATTTTGTTGAGATTGCTGTTAGGTTTGACTCTGATTGCGTCAGCATGATTGTCTGTAAAATTTGATGGTTGTTCGCCAACTACTCTGTGCAAATGGTAGGTTAGGGTTTCTGTTTTAGAGATACTTATCCTTATTTCTGTGTTAACTTCGCTTTTTCAGTATATTCCATCAGTCCACATTTGCATGTCCCTCACTCAAAAAATTATGAAAAATATTAGTATCGAAGTTGATTATCAATATAGAGTAAATTTAACAAGATAGTTCTACTCGTAAATTGCTTATCTGAATTTGTACTGAAATGTCAAGGAGATAGGTAGCTGTGGAGGGAGGGAGTAATTAGTCAGTTTGACCCTCGTGACCCTTCTTACTTACATGTGTAGCAAAATTTTACTGATTTTATTTTTTTTTTACTGAAAATCAGTGCTTTGCAACGACCGGTAGTAATGGCATCAATGGTGTCCCATCTCGCCTGCTCTAACTATATCAGCCACAACCTGATATTGAGAAGACGCCTGGCACAATCTCCGAACCATCATCTGAAGGTAAATATTAAATCACTTGATTGGTACTCTTATTCTTATCATTGGTTAAGATACCAATTTGGTTCTGTTATTAGCTTATAACGGTGAAACTAGCTCATACCCGTGGCATGTGTTTTGTGAAAGGGTGGTGTTGGGGTTATAAATTATAATCATGTCGACCTAATTGGATTTGTATCCATTGATTTAATATTTATAAATTTATATGGTCTGTTGGAAGTTTCAACAGTCTGTACATTTTACCAAGTACATTAAATTTGATTTGCAGGCAGAAATTACAACAAACAGTGAAGGTTATGCTGTCAAACTTTCTGCTTCGAATATTAGGATGACTTTACGTTGCAGCGCACAATCGTCTACGCCATACACTGAAGATTTGGGGATGTCTCACCCTGCTGCTGAGGAAAACGGTTCAGTATATCAAACAGCAAGTGAAACAGAAAATCAAATCCCCATTCAGGAGAAGAAGTTCGCAAAGATTCATGATTTCTGTTTTGGAATTCCTTTTGGTAAGTAGTTTAATTAATTATGTTTGTAGGTTCACATGATATCAGTGTTCTATCTGTATTGCATATATGCTTTCATTTAGTCAATTCATCGATTCCGTAAATTCACGGAAATTGATTGTGATTTGTCACGTTGTCTGGGATAATGGTGTTATATTTACCTTGTATATCTCTTACTAATTTAAAGACAGTAAAGATCCATCAATTTTCATTTTTGCAGGGGGACATATCTTTTGTTCATTGATATATATAGTTCAAACTTGTTTCACTTGGTTTCTCTGACATTTATCCTTAATTTTCACAACTCGGTGAGATATTGAGTTATGAATACCGGAGCACTACTTCCTGCTAGGAAAGGCTGTACATACCCATACGTTCGTCCGTCTAGCAATTTTAAAGTAGTCTACATATTTTGCATGTCCCCCTTTTTAAAATGATTTGTGTGGCGTCTTTGGAATGGGTAGTCCACCACCACTCCACCCTCTTGGTAAGACTACAGTTACCCTTCCAGCTATTACAAATAGTCTGATAAATGATACTATGCCTAAAACAGAGTATAAAACATCTTCCATCTCTTTGTTCCTCACTATGTTGCACAGAAACTCTGAGAGGGTGTCGTACCCCGTACCCGTACCCGTACCCGTACCAGTTTGTAGAATAGAAACTCCAGAAACTTAAAGAATCTTCTCCTATAACATTAGAAGCTTCAAATAACTAATTGTATGTTTGAAAAACCTTATAAATTTATTTTGTTAGATATTTGTATATAAGAATTATAATATTTTTATCTGATTTTGCTCATAACAACTAATTACTTGCAAATTTTTCACATAACAAGTGAAAATAACTGATTTTCAAGAAATTTATCAACCGTTTTTGTGTCATACCTGTTTCCTAATAATTTTACAATTCACGTTTTCTGTATCTGTACCATTATCCATTTACGTACCCGTCCCCGTATCCGTGTACCATAATCCTCAAGTCCAATAGTGCTCTCTTTCGAGCAATTTTTTGAATCCCCCCTTTGATATTTAAAAGTTCAATGTGACTTGTGCATATATCATCCCTGATATCGTAATTCAGATGTATAACAGCAAGTGCTGGAGTCACATTTTATTTTTGCAGGTAGCACTATTCTGATCGGTGGGCTTGTGGGTTTTATTTTCTCAAGAAATGTGTCGACTCTATGCAATGGTGTTCTTTCTGGCGGAGCATTGCTGGCTTTAAGTACCATCAGCTTGAAGATTTGGAGACAAGGAAAATCCAGTTTTCCTTTCATATTAGGACAAGCAGGTAGGTAACACATACCCTGGTACCAGATAATTCTACGTAAATTAGATAACTTCAGAATGTAGCACTGCATGCGATAATCAGTGATGAGCTGGGCAGACATTGCTTCATTTCGTGATCTCGTCCCCTGAAATATCATTTCCGTGATTGTTACGTATCTGTTTATGTGCTTTGCAGTAATTGCTGTAGCCGTTTTGTGGAATAACTACCAGAGCTATCTGCTGGTACTCACTTACATTTCAGCTCAGCTTGCATTTTAGACTTTTTAGTTACCCAGAATGTTTCTTCGCTGACATTATTTTTCGTTTATACAGACAAAGAAGATGTTTCCGACCGCATTTTAGCCATTACCAAGGAGCTAATTCGTTCAGAACTAAGTTGACTGCTTCTATAGATAGGGCGGAGCGTCCTTGGCTCAGCATTATATGCTGCCATTAGGTACTCAACGTAATGATTCATATTCCGCAATCCACATATCTGACTGGCCCCTAATCAAGTTTTTGTTTATTTTCTAGTGCTGGGATGCTGTGTTTCTACACATATGTGGTGATCGCAGGAGGGAATCCGCCTCCAAAGAAATTGAAGCCATCGGCCGCTACTGCTAGTTAGTTTCCCAACGTTGTTTGTTTGTGCTGCAAAATTACTCATATATTCGTTCAAGTGAATTCGAAAAATATATATAACAGCATAAAAATATATATCAAATGATGTCGTTTTAGAGAGATAATTTTCGGGTTTTTAAATTTTAAATTTTTTAATATTTTAAGATTTTTAAAAATTTTGGATTTCAAATATTTATATTTGTAGAATTTTTAGACGTTTCAAAATTCTTCAAAAATGATGTCATTTTATCATTGGAAAATCCTAAACCCTAAAAAAAACACCAAAAACAAAACTCAAAAACTGCAAAAATTTTAGAATCTTAAACACAATTCAAAACGTATCATTTTAACTATCAAGTATATTTTTTAATTATATTTAAATAATCATTTATCGAAGCTAATGACAACTTAATAATATTATAAAATGTATACGAAAGAAAAATGACTTTTTTTCGACACTTGACTCTATAGCCAATTAGCCAGGCGAGGAAAAGAGTCTACGGTTGAAAAAACAGAAAGATAATGAGAAGACAAACCAAACGCTGCAAACCCATTCTAAAGCGATCATTTCCTACCCGAACTCAACGGTCCAGATTCAATCTCAAACTCCATCCAACGGCCACCGACCCCTCTCCCCCGAATTACGTCCCTCTTCAAATCCACCACTCCCACTCAGTTCTCTCTCTCTCTCCTCATCCCCCTCATCGCCATGGCAGCTTCCTCCGCTCTCTCCGTCTCCCAATCCCTCCTCTCCCGCACTACCGCCCAGCTCCCCTCCGAAAGGCTCAGCCTCTCCTCCTGCAGAGCCAACCGCCGCCTCAGCTCCCCGCCGCCGCGCGCCTTCGTCAGGGCCACCGCCGTCGACACTCTGAACAAATCCGACACCGCCCTGGTCGACAAGAGCGTGAACGCCATCCGGTTCCTGGCGATCGACGCGGTGGAGAAGGCGAACTCGGGGCACCCCGGGCTCCCGATGGGGTGCGCGCCCATGGGGCACATTTTGTACGATGAGGTGATGAGGTACAATCCTAAAAACCCTTACTGGTTTAACAGGGACAGGTTCGTCCTGTCGGCTGGCCATGGATGCATGCTGCAGTATGCTCTGCTTCATCTTGCTGGATATGACAGCGTCCAGGTTTCAACTCTGCAACACTTGCGTAAATATCTAAGCTCTGTTCGGTTTAGGGAAATTGTCAGAGAAGAGAAAATGAGTGTTTTATTTAAACAAGTGGAAATTCATTTTGTGAACATGTTTTTTTCTCTCCTTATTTTCTGTAAACCAAACAGGCCTTCTGAACTTCGATGTGTAGGAGGAGGATTTGAAGTCATTCAGGCAATGGGGGAGCAGGACGCCAGGCCATCCGGAGAATTTCGAGACGCCTGGAGTCGAAGTTACTACCGGTGAGTGAGACTGAGACTCACCGCACCCTGTACTGCAACTCCCTATTTCATGAGACTCTAAGCTTTGTGAGTTTTTGATCCCAGGGCCTCTCGGCCAGGGTATCGCCAATGCGGTTGGTCTGGCGCTGGCGGAGAAGCATCTGGCGGCGCGGTTCAACAAGCCGGATAACGAGATTGTCGATCACTACACGTGAGAATCTCGACCCTGTTTTTTTCTTTGATTTGGGGGAGTTAGAACTTGGAACTTCATGGCTGAGATTCTTGCTGTGTTTTTTTTTTTTTAAGGTACTGCATACTTGGAGACGGCTGCCAGATGGAGGGGATCGCCAATGAGGTGTGCTCGCTCGCGGGGCATTGGGGACTGGGGAAGCTGATAGCCTTCTACGACGACAACCACATTTCCATTGACGGTGATACGGAGATCGCATTCACCGAGAACGTCGACCTCCGTTTCGAGGCCCTCGGATGGCACATCATCTGGGTGAAGAATGGTAACACCGCGTACGATGAGATCCGCGCCGCCATCAAAGAAGCCAAGGCCGTCACGGATAAGCCCACGTTGATCAAGGTAGATATAAATTTTGGGTTTTGCAGGAATTACGATTTCGTTCAGATGTTACCATCTTCTTGTTTCTCTGATTTACAGGTTACGACGACCATCGGCTTCGGGTCACCCAACAAGGCGAACTCATACAGCGTGCACGGAGCTGCCTTGGGCGCCAAGGAAGTCGACGCGACCAGGCAGAATCTCGGGTGGCCGTATGAGCCGTTCCACGTCCCAGAGGATGTCAAAAAGTATGGCAGTCACTTAACCGGTTGTCCATTTTCTCTCCTACGAATGATTTCGGGCTCCGGTAAAGCTGCTTATTTACTCGCAGGCACTGGAGCCGACACACCCCGGAAGGCGCGGCTCTGGAGGCTGCCTGGGACGCCAAATTCGCAGAATATCAGAAGAAATACGCTGAGGAAGCGGCTGAGCTGAATTCTATCATCACCGGTGAATTTCCAGCCGGATGGGAAAAGGCTCTTCCTGTGCGTGTCACAGTTTTTTTTTTCCGGTTATCTTTCGGATGATTCTAAAATGTGTTATGAATTTGGCTTTCCAGACTTACACGCCCGAGACTCCCGGTGACGCTACGAGAAACCTGTCGCAGGCGTGTCTGAACGCGCTGGCCAAGGTGATCCCCGGGCTAATAGGTGGCAGTGCGGATCTGGCTTCGTCGAACATGACGCTGCTGAAAATGTTCGGTGACTTCCAGAAGAACACCCCGGAAGAGCGCAACGTCAGGTTCGGTGTCAGAGAGCACGGAATGGGAGCCATCTGCAACGGGATCGCCCTCCACAGCCCGGGCTTCGTCCCCTACTGCGCCACCTTCTTCGTCTTCACCGATTACATGAGGGGAGCCATGCGTGTCTCCGCCTTGAGCGAAGCTGGAGTGATCTACGTGATGACCCACGACTCCATCGGCCTCGGGGAGGACGGCCCGACGCACCAGCCGATAGAGCATCCGGCCAGCTTCCGCGCCATGCCCAACATCCTGATGCTCCGGCCCGCTGACGGCAACGAGACCTCCGGTGCCTACAAGATCGCGGTCGAGAACAGGAAGAGACCCTCCATCCTCGCACTCTCGCGCCAGAAGCTCCCCAACCTCCCCGGCACATCCATCGAGGGCGTCGCAAGAGGAGGGTACACCATCACTGACAACTCCACCGGGAACAAGCCCGACGTCATCCTGATCGGGACCGGGTCAGAGCTGGAGATCGCCGCCAAGGCCGGGGACGAGCTGAGGAAGGAAGGAAAGGCGGTGAGAGTCGTGTCATTCGTCTCGTGGGAGCTTTTCGACGAGCAATCTGACGAGTACAAGGAGAGCGTGCTCCCAGCTGCGGTAACGGCCAGGGTCAGCATCGAGGCAGCGTCGACGTTCGGATGGCTGAAGATCGTGGGCAGCGAGGGTAAGGCCATCGGGATCGACAAGTTCGGGGCCAGCGCACCGGCCCCGAAAATCTACAAAGAGTATGGGATCACGGTGGAAGCTGTGGTGGACGCGGCCAAGTCACTTCTGTAGGGACATACACTACTGAGAAGGATCATATCCGCTTCCACTCTGATGGCGTCCGAGTCTAGACTGGCTCACTGTCCGTAATCGACCGGGTCGGTGCCCCCGGCGCAATCGTATCAGTCTCATCATGCCCTGAGGCCGAGCAGTTAGTAAGAAGAAGCTGCTGATATTTTAGCAAGTAGTCTTATTCAAGACTCGTTACATCCACCCGGTCAAACGCTATCAAAACTCTGATAATAAACGAGCCAAGTTTGAATGTTTTGAATGAGAAGAATGAGGAGCTAGATTCATTTATGGTGGCAAAATATAAATTTATTAGTTAATGAAATGAGATCATTTTATAAGCTCGATCAAATTCATTTGAAAGCTCATTTATCATTAAACATATATAAGATCATTTGAAATGATCCAATAAAGTTATAGCTCGGATTGAACTCATCATACTTAAAAAAAAGTCCAGCTTTAAATACGTATTTCAAAAACTTTGTTAATACTAGACTTGAACTGGAATTCGTTTAATTTTAAATGAGTTAAAATCTTTGGTCTCGTGGGGCAGTGGAGATAAGAAGAAATTAAGTTAGGCATCAGTGAAGATAGTGTAGCTGCACCTGGCTAGATTGAAGCCATGGTAAGAGGCTAAGGTCATCCATCTTGCTGGAGTGGACCCAATGTGATTGAGGTATGAGGTAATCTGATCTGGGACTGGTGTCTTGTGGCTGACTTGGAGCAGCTATTTTATCTGCTCACCCACCTCCAGCATGTTGTTTTCTTTTAGTATGAGAAGTTGAATCATTCTTGAGAATATGCCATTTGCAAATCTATGGTGACAGCAAGCTCAGATTTAGCTTTCAAGCATGAGTATCATTTTGCTTCAGCATCATAACTTTTTAAAGAAATCCCTATACACCAATAATATTACACCACAATTTTATATTTCACACCAAATTTTAAAAAAATACCTTAAATA